>CATIWC010000822.1:0-278028 GCA_948472305.1 Vicia faba | reverse complement strand
ATATATATATAACATATATATATATATATATATATACACACACATATATACTTTTATTTTTATTAAATACTTAGAATAAAAATACAAAAATATTACCTTTTCATTTTTATTATTATTTATACTAAAAAAAAACACATTTTTTTAACATATTTTATTTTTGTACATATTAATATATTTTTTGTATATAAATAATATATAGTATTTATTTTTCTTAAAGAAAATTAGGGTTTATCCCTTAAACAATAAAATTAATCTTTTTATTTTATTTCTTTATATAATACTTTTGCATACATAAACAAATGAAAATTCTTTTTTTCATAATACATTTTATTTAATATTTATGTATCTTGTTTATTTAAATATTGTACATTTAAATATTGTTGCATTGTAAATTCAATTTGGTTGTAATAACTTAGGGTTTATATTCCTTGTCAAATACCCCCTCTATTCAAAAATTGTACCCCCCATCCCTATAATCATGTTGTAATAGCTTAGAATTTAAATTCTCGCACTTTTACGCTTTCAATTATGCCATGATTAGAGAATTAGGATTTGTATGCCAAAATCAAATTAACAAATAGTTTGACCTAATCAAAGACAAAAATGCATGAAAAACAAACACAATGCACACTTGCATCCCTAGGGTTACAATCCACTTGTTGCCTTCAAAAATGGGTCATGGTATGCATGTTAAGTACTTTGGAAAAACAAAAACAAAACAAAAGATCATAGTCCCTCGATGACGCTATCTTGGTTGCCTAAACAAAAATGATCAAGTCCCTCAAGAAAATTGCCAAAAATACTTGACACAATTGCTATCATGGTCTATACGATGACCCGCGCCTGTCCCGTTTAACATCCTAACACAAGGTTGTTCACCAAATACAATGGTGAAACAACACTGTTAAAAGGGTTAAAAACATAAGAAAGATCTTTGAGTAAAATAGGGTAGATAGCTCTTAGATACTTGATCAAAAGCTTGCAAAAACATCCTTGTTATTTTCAAACACACTTCACAACACAATTTCAAAATCCAACTTTCAAACATTGAAAACTTTTCAAAGACAAAAACACCTTTGTATACATTCAAACAAGAACCATTATAAAGGTTTCCACAATGATGGCCTCTTTTTCAAAACACCTTTCAAAACCACACACAAAGCACCATTTCAAACAATTGAAAAGCAAAGCAAGTGATCTAAACAAGTAACTAAGAGCCCATGGATAACCATGGATAGAAATGGTGCTAATACCTTCCCTTTCTATAATATACTCCTCGAACCCAAGAAAACATCTCAAAGGTCTTTCCTGTGCTCTTTGACCTTTCCTTAGGATAAAATAAAAAAAGTCGGTGGCGACTCTTGCTAAACCGAAACATTTGCGAACACAAACGCAAAACCTCAAGTCAGTTCTCCCACTGTATCACACCTTGTAATAACTAGGATTTACTTTCCTCATTTTAATTCCCTGTACATATTTAAACTGTCTAGATGCATGATAATAGGGTTGTAGGGCAAGAATTAAAACCAAACGCTAGCAAACCTAACACAAAAGACAAAAATATCTGAATACAACACATTTGCACATATACACCTCTAGGATATTCCCACTTTGGTTGTCTTCGGAAATAGTCACCACTCTCGAAACGTGAGAGATTTTAGTGGCTACCCTCCGGTTCAAAATATCATAAGTCCCTCGATGACCTTCTCAACGTTGCCTCGATAAAAATATGATCTTAGAACCCTAGGGTAGTTACTAAAACTTCTTGCCAAGTTGCCTTTGTGACTATAAATCTCCCCTTTGAATGTCCCTCAAACATCCAACGATAGGGCTACCTACTCACTAATAGTAGGCTAGCACTATCTAAAGGAAAGGAGGAAAAGAACGAAACTTTCGATTAAAGTAGATAGTTCCTAGATGTTATGCTCAAAAATAAACTTTTACACATACACAAAATTCTTTCAAAACATTTTCAAAACGCTTTATCAACACTCTTGAGGACTGATACAAGAGTTATCATAAAGCAAACCGCCTTACTATTGGCATTTCAAAATACTTTTCAAAAACACACAAAAGCACAAGGTATTTGAAAATGAGCTAAGCATCTAAGAGCCCATAGATAACTACGAATGAAAAGGGTGCTAACACCTTCAATTTCCATAATATACCCCCTTACTCAGAAAACATCTTGAAAGGTATTTTTCTGTTCTTTTCACCCTTTTCTTTGTTGGATAAAAGAAAAGTCGGTGGCGACTCTTGCTTACCACAACATTTGCAAATACAAAATGCAAAACCAGTATAACAGCCGGTTCTGTCACCGTATCACACATGTCTATCTTAGGCAGTCATAATTTGAAAAAAAAAATCACCTTTGTTCCTTCTTTTAGGATAATACTTCTTGAAGTTATTGATTTTATGACAATAGTAAAACATTTAAATTTTGAATTATCAAAAACCTTGAACTTGGACTTTGACTAAACCTGTATTTTTCCCTTTCTAGTTTCCTCTACTCTCACTCCTTTCTCTTGAGTCACTTCAACCTTCACTACTATCGTCAACCTTCAAATCTTTTAATTTTGATAACTTCTTCGATGTTACAGCAGTATGAATTTCATCCAAAGTGATAATACCTTCATTATCATATTGAACAAAATCCTTAAAGTGCACAAAGGATCTGGGGAGCTTAACAAGAGGGTAAGTACAAAGTACACCTAAGAGGGGGGGGGGGGGGGGGGGTGAATTAAGTACTTTAAAAAATTTTGGTTTTAGTGATGATGGATATTATTTTTCTGGATTATGGTGAGTTTATGAAAGAGTAAAGTACAGAAAAATAAAGAGACACAAGCGATATATCCTGGTTCCCCTCATAGTCCGAGAGTACTCCAGTCCCCTTTCAACATGGAAGAGATTTCCTTATTGTGGCAAACTTAAAACAAGAACTACAAAAAAGCCAAGAACAATCCTCTTGGACCAAGAACAATCCTCTTGGATTTTCACTATGTCAACAATGAGAACAATCCTCTCAAAGTGACTACACTTGTATCCAACAATCCTGGAAAGATAAGATTTCAAAACCACTTAAACTTATTTCCAACAATCCTGAAAAAATAAGTAAGTATCTATCAATATTTGATTTTGAGTGAGTTGAGTAGTAAAGATCACTTAGAGTGATTTAATCAATGAATGATCTTCTCTTCCAATGATAATAATGTACAATGACTCAAGATATAATGCTCAAAGTTTTCTGGTTAACAATATGTGAAAGTGTGCAGAAAACTTATGTATGAAAGTGAAGAAAAGCTTGAGTTTGTATTTTGAAATTTCAGAAAATATATTTGGAAGAGGTGTTGAAAATGATTTTGAAAATGAGTATTTATATGTTCATGGCACATTTTTGAAACATCATAAAGTTCTGTAAATGAATCATGAACAATTGCCAAGATTGAGTGAAAGGTTTCCATGAAAAGGTATTATGAATTGGCATGTGCAAATGTGCTGCTTTTCAAAATCGTGCAATATGAAATCAATTGCACCCTTTGTGTAAATCGACTGCACGGGGTTTCAACAGCTATATTTTCAAAAGTTTTAAGTGTGCAATCGATTGCACAAGAGTGTAAATCAGTTGCATGTGAAGTCAGTAGCAAAAATTGATTGAGTGTAATAGATTGCACAAGCAATGCAAATCGATTACACTGAGAAACAGTAGAAAACACTTTGAAAATTTTAAGCATGCAATCGATTCCACTAATACGCAAATCGATTGCACTGAGAAACAGTAGAAAAAGATTTAAAAAATTGAAGTATGTAATCGATTGCACTAATATGCAAATTGATTGCACTCAAGTGAAAAATGAATTTTAACTTAGAAAAACTTGAGTAAGGATTTATAAAACATTTCTTTTAACCATTGAACATCTATGTCTGAAGTTCAAAGTAAGTATTATCATTATACCTTGAAACTTTCTAAGAGCTTGAACTGAAGACTTTGTCCATAGATGCTTTGAGCTTGATCAAAAAATCTTTTCCTTCTTTGTCAATAATGGTTTGTCTTCATCAAAACAAAAGTTCATTTGAGAAGCTTGATTTTACATTCTCCCCCTTTTTGATGATGACAAACAATCTTGCTTTGTGCGTTGTAATTTCCGGAAAGAGCTTCTCCCGCTAAGATGCATAACTCCCCCTATGTAAGAGAAGGTTGGAATCCTTTGTATTTGTTCATCTTGGTTGAAGAGTACCTTAAAAAATTAAGACAAGGAAATATACAAGCATAAAGTACCACATCCTTCTCCCTCTTTGACATTATCAAAAAGAAGGGAAAGATGCACAAAACAAGCAGCAATAAAGCAATATTTCGAGGAAAACTTTAATTAAACATGCAACACAAATTGTCTAACGATTACAAAGAAATTTAACAACAAACAAAACATAGAATAACAGGACAAGGACATAACAGAAAATAGTGTTGGACAGAACTTTATGGTTAATGCATGTCCCGGTTGTTATAGGACCAAGATCATTGATTCGGAAATTGTTGTTGTAGAGGGGGTTATGTGTAATGTTGGAGAGGTGCAGCTGGATTATTTGGATCATATGGTGGAATGTGAAGATGAGAGTAAATGTACGAAAATTGTTGATTCACATCTGTGCGGAAGTCATTAATCCGGGTTGTTGTAGAATCATTGATCGTATTCCATTGGTTGTTGATGTTGGTGTTCATGGAAGCAAATTGTTGAGACATGAAATCCATAAGATCTTGATTGCTTGGACCAGAGGGAGCAGTGGGTGGAGGAGGTACAACTTCACCACCTTCGACTTATTGATCGTTCCCTTTATCACCAACCACATCTTCACCAATGTAAGTGATAGTTTTTGTTTTCGGATTGTAATGTACGCCCATTCTTGAGTCAACATTCTTGATGGAAATCTTATGCAGATTTGGATCCATATTGACTTTCTCAAAACCAGCAAAATCCACTCCAAATTCCTCCATAATTAATGTAACAAAATAAGCATATGGTAGAAATTTCAATTTTGCATTGACTCTCAGTATATGAACCATTATAAGTCTTTCCCGATTAACGCTTATTCATTTATTTCTTGCATAAATCAGCTGCATTTCCAGGTCAGTCACAGTGCAGTGGTTTCCAGCCCGTGGAAACATAATATAGACCATAAAGTAATGAAATAGTCGATTGTCTATATAAAAGTTACTTGCACTCCATGAGTCTCTGGATGGAATTACTCTGCCTAGACCACAAATCTTTTTGGCAGGGAATTCAACTTCACTTAACCTCC
Source organism: Vicia faba (assembly GCA_948472305.1). Classification (NCBI taxonomy): domain Eukaryota; kingdom Viridiplantae; phylum Streptophyta; class Magnoliopsida; order Fabales; family Fabaceae; genus Vicia; species Vicia faba. The sequence continues at coordinate 272,733 of CATIWC010000822.1, read as the reverse complement.
CAATGCTGTAATAGAAATCCTTTTTCCGGTAGTCATCCCATGCCTCGTTTTCAGGGTCATACAGGGAACTTCCAGTGTAGGGAATATGAAGAATCTCACCAACAACCTCGGGAGTTAGAGATATTCGAGTACCCAGCACATATGTCACCATTTTGCCTTTGTGGGGAGTTAAATTGCTAAAAAACACTCTTACTAGATCCGGATAATATGGACCAAATGATGAAATTAATGGTTCTAGACCATAAGTAGTTAAATCATTTTGAAAAGACAAGCATTCCTGGGGAAAGGATGATAGCATACCATATTTAGGATTGGACACAATTTTTCTTTGAAAGTCCTTTGTGAATCTTGCTTCTTATTCTTTGGTGAGAGATGAAAGTATTGGATTAGAGGATGAATCAATCTTTTTCTTCCCTTTCTCTGAAGTTGACACCTTTCTTTTTTGTCTTGAACCCATGAGTAAGGTATTTTAGGGTTTTGAGGATTTTAGGTTTTTGAGAGAGAAGGGTGTTTGATGAGCTGAAGTTTGGATATGATTTGAGTAGATAGAAATGAGTGGGTTGTATTAAAGTTTATTTGGCTTGGGAATATGAGAGAGAGAGAGAGAGAGAGGAATTCAAACCAACAAAATCTCTGTCATAAAAGCATGTTACAGTAGGTGCAATCAATTTGCACATAAAACAGAACCAAAATAAAACTGAAACGCACAGAGTGCAATCGATTTGCACTTATGGTGCAATCGATTTGCACTTGAAACAGAAAGGTCAAAAATAAAAAACACTCAGTGAGCAATCGATTTACACTATTGTGCAATCGATTTGCATCAACCAAAAATGACCAAAAACATATTTTCTTAAATTTAAACACCACTTAACATATATATTCACATATAGCATGATTAAAAACATATATAAAAAATTATAACAAGGATAGAAGGCACCTTATATGTCGTGTTCGTCAAGTATGCCAAGCTCTCGTCGAATCTTGTAAAACGGTTCCCTTGCCAAAGGTTTAGTGAAGATATCGGCAAGTTGATTATGAGTATCTACAAAGGTTTCCTCAACATCTCCTTGAAGTACATGATCACGAAGGAAATGATTTCGTATATCTATGTGTTTAGTTCTTGAATGCATGACTGGATTCTTCGTAATGTTTATTGCACTTGTATTGTCGCACCGTAAAGGAATGCATCCTAGATCGAGTCAGTAGTCACGAAGTTGTTGTTTGAGCCACAAAATTTGAGCGCAACTACTACCCACTGTAATATATTCTGCTTCGGCCGTGCTAAGAGCAATGTATGCTTGTTTCTTGCAGGCCCATGATACTAATGCATTTCCAAGGATGTGACAAGTACCACTTGTGCTTTTTCTATCAGTTTTACAACCTGCATAATCTGCGCCAGAATAACCAACTAAGTTGCAAACACTACCTTTAGGATACCGTAATCCGACATTTGTTGTTCCTTTGAGATACTTCATGATCCTCTTCACTGGCGTGAGATGAGATTCCTTTGGATTTGCTTGAAAGCGAGCACATAGACAAACACTAAACATTATGTCAGGACGACTTGCCTTCAAATATAATAAGGAGCCAATCATACCTCGATACTTTGTAATGTTGATGGAAACACCTAATTCATCTTGATTAACATATGTACCAGAACCCATTGGTGTAGACATTGCCTTACAGTTATCCATGTCAAATCTTTTCAAGAGTTCCTTGCAATACTTGGATTGGTTGATGAAGATGCCATCTTTTAATTGTTTGATTTAAAGTCCAAGAAAATAATTCATTTTACCCATCATGGACATCTCAAATTCTTCTTGCATCATTACTGAAAACTCTTCACACATTTCTTGGTTTGAAGATCCGAAAATGATATCATCAACATAGACTTGAGTTAGCAAAGTGTCATCTTTGATTTTCTTGATAAACAGAGTCCTGTCAACTTTTCCCTTTTCAAAACCTTTTTCGCATAAGAAGTTGCTTAAACGATCATACCATGCCCTTGGTGCTTGTTTTAATCCATAGAGAGCTTTTCTCAATTTAAATACATGAGATGGATTCTTGAAATCTTTGAACCCCGGGGGTTGCTTAACGTAGACTTATTTAGTGATATATCCATTCAAGAATGCGCTTTTGAAATCCATTTGGAAAAGCTGAAAATTTAATGAGCAAGCATAGGCAAGTAAGAGACGAATAACTTCTAACCTTGCAACAGGAGCGAAAGTTTCTTCAAAATCTATTCCTTCTTCTTGATTGTAGCCTTGTGCTACCAACCTTGCTTTGTTACAAACAATTATTCCATTTTCGCCAAGTATGTTTTTAAACACCCATCTTGTTCCAATAATGTGTTTGTTGCTTGGCCTAGGGACAAGTTCCCAAACTTGATTCCTTTCAAATTGATTTAATTCTTCTTGCATAGCGATAATCTATTGGTCGTCACCTAAGACTTCATCAACTTTGGAAGGTTCAATTTGAGAGACAAATGCCATGTTTAGTCAAACATCTTTGAGATTTAATCTTGTTGTCACACCTTGACTTAGATCACCAATTACTTTATCGATAGGATGATCTCTATGAGTTCTCCATTCTTTTGGTAGATCATTGAGATTTGATTCTTGTTGGGGTGATTCTTCGTGTTGAATTGATTGATCTTTGGAAGAATTTTCTTGAGGACCTTCTAGTATTTCATCATCATTATCATTACAAACAATATTATCCTCCTTGGAGGGGTTAAATTCATCAAAAGATACATGCATTGATTCTTCAATTGTTAAAGTTCTTTTGTTGTATATTCTATATGCCTTACTAGAAAGAGAGTAGCCAAGAAAAATACCTTCATCGGATTTTTCATCAAACTTACCAAGGTTATCTTTGTCGTTGTTTAAGATAAAGCATTTGCATCCGAAAATGTGAAAGAAGGAAATGTTTGGTTTCCTCCCTTTGAAGAGTTCATATGGAGTTTTCTTCAAGATCGGTCTTATGTTAACTCTATTGCTAACAAAACATGTCGTGCTCACCGCATCCGCCCAAAAATATTTTGGAAGATTTGAATCGCTAAGCATCGTTCTAGCAAGTTCCACAAGAGACCTATTCTTTCTTTCCACCACTCCATTTTGTTGAGGAGTCCCTGGTGCCGAGAAGTTGTGAGATATTCCATGTTATCCACGAAATTCTTCAAATAGAGCATTTTGAAATTCTCCGCCATGATCACTTCTTATGGAGGCAATTGTTAGAGACTTCTCATTTTGAATTTGTTTAGCATACTTCTTGAATGCCTTGAATGCATCACTTTTCTGTACTAAAAATAATGTCCAATTATATCTAGAGAAATCATTAACAATAACCAAAGCATATACATTACCTCTGAAACTTTTTGTTCTTGATGGACCAAATAAGTCCATATGTAACAATTGTAGTGGCCTTATAGTAGACACCACATTCTTAGATTTGAAAGTTGATTTTGTTTGTTTCCCCTTTTGACAAGCATCACAGAGTCTATCTTTGACGAAATTTCTCTTGGGAAACCCAATGACAAGATCATGCTTGATTAGTTTATTCAAGTGTTCCATGTGAATATGAGCAATTCTTTTGTGCCACAACCATGAATCATAGATGTTCGCCAAGAGACATTTTACCTTCAAATATGGATCATCAAGGGAAATCATGAATATATTATTGATTCGTTTACCTTTAAGTATAACCTCATGTGTGACTTCGTATTCTATCAAGCATTCATCCTTGGTGAACTTGATCTTGAAGCCTTTGTCACAAAGTTGGCTAGTACTAAGAAGATTGTGCTTTAGTCCTTCAACATAAAGAACATCTTCAATGGATGTGAAAGGTGGAGCACCAACTTTGCCTTTGCCAAGAATTCTTCCCTTATTATTGTCTCCATAAGTGACAAAACCCTTGGCCTTTAGCACTAGATTTGAAAATTGGTTTATGTCTCCCGTCATATGCTTTGAACAACCACTATCAAGATATCAAAAATTGCATGTGGTCTTCAAGCATACCTGCAAAACAAATTAGGTTTTGTTAGGTACCCAAGTTGCTTTAGGTCCTTCGTAATTAGTGCATTTCTTTACCCACACATAATACCCACTTGCCACACTAAAGTTTCTAATATAGCAAGCATTAGGTGTATGGCCTTTAATGCCACAATAAAAACAAGTAGGTTCAAAGTTACTTCTATATCTAGAAGGATAGGATTTCTTCTTAGGAAATGTTTTCTTTTTAGGATAGTGATGAACTATTTTAGGTTTGTTCACTTTCTCTTTGGATGATTGATCACTAGCCTTAACAAAGATAGTCTTATTAGAACTTGGTTTTGAAAACCTTGAATATCCAAGTCCACTTTTGTCATTGGAGTATCTTTGTTGGCTAAGAACACCTTCCAATCCAATTTGGTATTTTTCATATCTTTCAATGACTCTTTTTAATTGGACAATTTGGAAAGAGAGTGATTTACAGTTTTTGCATACAAAATTATGTTTTTGTTCATCACTTGATTTTTGTTTTTCTTCTTTGAAATCTTTTTACATAGATTCACATTTTTCTTCTAAGGATGAAATTTATTTCTTTTGTGATGAAATAGTTTTATACAGAATTTTGCATTCATTCAATAGTTCATCTATAGCACCTTGTGCATCACTATCAAAAAGATAAAATTCATTACTAACCTCATTGTCTTCACCATCAGAAAGGTGTGAGACCATCAATGCTAGATTTGCACTTTCATCACTATCCTCCCATGCAATATAGGCCTTTTTGTTCTTTAATCCCTTTTTTCTTTTGAAGCCACCTTTCAGTTTAGGGCAATCCGGCTTGATATGACCTTGCTTACCACATTCATAAAATGTGACTTCTTGTGTTGATGTGGAAGCTTCATTTTTCTTAAATTGTTTCTTTCCTTTTGAATGAGAAAAGGATTTGTCATTTCTACCAAAGAACTTACCAAGCCTTTTAACAAGAAGCATGAAACTTTTATCTTCTTCCGGATTGTCTTCCTTTTCAACTTCCTTGGAATCTATCTTCAAAGCAATATTCTTGGATTTCTTCTCTTAATTTTCATGTTTTTCAAGTCTTTCGAGTTCCGTCTCATATTCTTGAAGTTTCCCAAACAATGTTGCGTATGTCATGGAGGAAAGACTTTTCTTTTCTGAGATTGCCATTACCTTTGGTTGCCATTCCCTAGTTAAGGACCTAAGTACTTTCATATTTAGTTTATCATTCGTCAAAGTCTTGCCAAGAGCACTTAGATGATTTTTCAAGTGCACAAATCTCTTTTGTAGGTCAAGAATCATTTCTCTGGGCTGCATTCAAAATAATTCGTATTCTTGACTCAAGGTATTTAGTCTTGATCTTTTAACTTCAACAGTTCCTTCATGAGTTTCTACCAAGGTATCTCATATTTCTTTTGCTATTTTGCATACCGAGACACGGAAGAATTCATCCATGCTAAGTGCACCTTGAAGAAGGTTTATTTCCTTTTTATCATAGAGAACCTTCATCTTATCATCTTCGTCCCATGCAGTTTTAGGCTTTGATGAGCTAGCACCATTGATTACTGTTATAGGGATAAATGGACCATTCTCGACGGAATCCCATATTTCTTCTCCTTGTGCTTCTAGATGTACCTTCATGCGAATTTTCCAGAAGTCAAAATATTCACCACAAAATAGAGGAGGCTTGTTGTTACTACCACCATCTCTGAAAACAGGATTTTGATTTGCGGAAGGCATTCTGGATATTTTAGGAACAGGTTACCTATAACCCGCTCTGATGCCAATTGTAAGTACGAAGTGCGTCTAAGAGGGGGGTGAATTAGGTACTTTAAAAAATTCTGGTTTTAGTGATGATGGATATTATTTTTCCGGATTATAGTGAGTTTATAAAAGAGTAAAGTGCAGAAAAATAAAGAGACACAAGCGATATACCCTGGTTCCCCTCACAGTTCGCGAGTACTCCAGTCCCCTTTCAACATGAAAGAGATTTCCTTATTGTGGCAAACTTAAAACAAGAACTACCAAAAATCAAGAACAATCCTCTTGGACCAAGAACAATCATCTTGGATTTTCACTATGTCAACAATGAGAACAATCCTCTCAGAGTGACTACACTTGTACCCAACAATCCTGGAAAGACAAGATTTAAAAACCACTTAAACTTATTTCCAACAATCCTCGAAAAATAAGTAAGTATCTATCAATATTTGATTTTGAGTGAGTTGAGTAGTAAAGATCACTTAGAGTGATTTAATCAATGAATGATCTTCTCTTCCAATGATAATAATGTACAATGACTCAAGATATAATGCTCAAAGTTTTCTGGTTAACAATATGTGAAAGTGTGCAGAAAACTTATGTATGAAAGTGAAGAAAAGCTTGAGTTTGTATTTTGAAATTTCAGAAAATATATTTGGAAGAGGTGTTGAAAATGATTTTGAAAATGAGTATTTATATGTTCATAGAACCTTTTTGAAACATCATAAAGTTCTGTAAATGAATCATGAACAATTGACAAGATTGAGTGAAAGGTTTCCATGAAAAGGTATTATGAACAGGCATGTGCAAAGGTGCTATTTTTCAAAACCGTGCAGTATGCAATCAATTGCACCCTTTATGTAAATCGATTGCACAGAGTTTAAACAGCTATATTTTCAAAAGTTTTAAGTGTGCAATCGTTTGCACAAGAGTGTAAATCGATTGTATGTGAAGTCAGTAGCAAAAATTGATTGAGTGCAATCGATTGCACAAGCAATACAAATCGATTGCACTAAGAAACAGTAGCAAACGTTTTGAAAATTTTAAGCATACAATCGATTGCACTAATATGAAAATCGATTGCACTGAGAAACAGTAGCAAAAGATTTGAAAAATTGAAGTATGTAATCGATTGCACTAATATGCAAATCGATTGCACTCAAGTGAAAAATGAATTTTAACTTAGAAAAACTTGAGTAAGGATTTATAAAACATTTCTTTTCACTATTGAGTATCTATGTCTTAAGTTCAAAGTAAGTATTATCATTATACCTTGAAATTTGCTAAGATCTTGAACTGAAGACTTTGTCCATAGATGCTTTGAGCTTGATCAAAAAATCTTTTCCTTCTTTGTCAATCATGGCTTGTCTTCATCAAAACAAAAGTTCATTTGAGAAACTTGATTTTACAAAGAGTATATTTGTGTCCACGTCATTAATTTTCACCTCAATATTTTTCAAATCATCAATGATCTTGTAAAATTCTACCAACTGACTAACAATAGATTTATTCTCTATCATATGGAATTAGTAAATTTGTTGTTTGTTGGTTATTGCGATTATTGGAAATATGTAGCAACACTAGAATAAAGAAGGTGTTGATAAATAACATACTTGAAAATTCAAAGCGTGTGAATTCACACTAACCTTTAGGTTTAATCCCCCATCAATTATTATATATCAAATGCAATAGAGATTAACAGAGAATTCCTTCCAAGATACTTTGAATACCTTAATGTGAATTGTACAAATTCACTAAGCTTATCTTTTGATAATAGGATATAAAAAGATGTTTCCTACACTTCATTAATGCATTTATAAAGTAAAGGATGCCTTAGAATAATTGTAATGTGAGATAAATGGATTAGAACAAGTTGTATTTAGTGTTTAAATTTCTATTTTCTTGGGTCCTTTATGCTTTTCAAGTATCTCTATTTTTAGAGAAGTTTATGCCACTCGATGAAGAGAAACACCTTTTAAGAATGAAATTTATACCAACCAACGAATGCTTATATAACTTGACGTTCAAATTTATTTTCAATGGATGAACTGGTCTGATTGGTAAATGCATTTGCCTTTCATTGTAAGGTCTCTTTTTCAAACCTTGCTTCATTTCAAAATGATGAACATAACGATTAAACCTGTAACCTTTAAGAATAGAGCAAAAAGCATTACCATTAGGCTACACAATTTCATTGAATCTAAATTCACTAATGAGTTATATAAATTATACATAAACATAAACTTTCAAATAATAATTTAGAAATCTCTTACATTATTTCATATACAATCAGTGAGCTAATGGCTTAGTCATATATAATGATTTAAACTTGATCCAAATCTCCTCCGCAAACTTCTCCATCACGACTTCCCCTCTGAAACACAAGATCATGTCACTTTTTACCTTATCCATAATCTCGGTCTTTTCAACTCGGGTTAGGCTTGCAGACATCAAGGCCCCTCTTTGAATGCTTCTACACATCTTTGTTGAATTAATATTGCTTACATCTTCATCTTTTCGAATCTGAAGTCATTGTCTCCTAAAAACTTATAGATACCCCATTTGAAGCTCATGATGATCACTTGTAAACTTAACTCATTTTTCCTATGGTGGACGCCACTTATTATGAAAAAAATGACAAAATGATTAAAAGTTCAAACACACAAAACTTTGATGCGTAGGACAAAAAACAACGACAATAAACTAAATAGCCTCAGTGCAATAAAAATATAGCAGACATGAACACATATAAAATTATTAATCTAATTCGATCAAACTGGTCTACATCAGAAGAAAAGAGCAGCTCTTTGATTCATTATACTTCAAAATTATTACAAGAGAATACAATATGAGTGACAAGAAAATAGTCTTTGAAATTCTTAAATTAAACTCTATTTTCTACCAAAGTGTTTCCCAATCTCATTAACTTTTAATATAAGAACCACACAAATCTAAAATATTTAAAGTGTTTTTTAAATTCCTTTTATAATCCCAAAAGGCTGCTAAACTCCAATAATATAATTTTAAGAATTTCTACCATTTACTTATCACTAAGATTGCTGCCTTATGCACCGGGTGTTAACAACAAATAAGAGATAATTATATTTATAATTTTCAAAACTTTAATATATCTGAGATATGACTCCTTAACGTATCCATAAACAAGCATGAAAAACCTCACTTAATTTCAAAGCGTATTACAACATAAACTATAGTCATTCTTCCCTAAATTTCAAAGCATATTACAACATAAACTATAGTCATTCTTCCCTATTTTTTATTGCTATAAAAGTCATTCTCTTACTTCATTTTATAATAACACATATTGTGATAATTCCTTTTGAGATAACAAAACCAAAATAGAGTTTTTTCCTTGTATGGGGTAGATTATAATAATTACCTATTTGTATTCTCATTAATTATAAAAAATATATATTCTTATTTTTATGTTGTTATTATTGAAAAAATGTATGATACTAAAATAATCAATTATTTACTATGTGTATTTAAATGATAGATTTTCCAACATGAATGTTTACATCTTATGAACTAATGGTTTAGAAGAAAATAACTCCTTTGCTACGAGACTATCTATCTATTTATAATGAAATGGTTCAAGCTACATGTCTAAGGGAGAGTTATTGTTGCACTTTGTTCGCATTAACTTCTTCCTTCGACTCATTGCTTTTCAAATGCATCTTTCTTTCACTCATGCTTCAAAACTATTTTTCAATCTTTAAATTTCGAATATAACATATCTGAACTTTGTTGGTACACAAGGACACACGGAAGGCAAAAAAAATATATTGGATTACGATTACAAAATAAAGAGTAATGAATTAGATTGACATATCTACTACTAGGCTATTTATACATAAATATTAAGGTATAATAAAATATCCTCTAACAAACTTAGTCAATAAGACTCCTAAAATATAAATTATTTTCAACAATATCCCTTAATTTATATTTACACAAAATTGACAACACCAATTTCATCCCTTAAACGGATAAAGTGTTCAGTCTTGACATCCTTCGTCAGAACATCTGCAAGTTGCTTCTGGTTGCTACAACGTGAAACTTCTAATACTTCATTTAGAAGTGTAGATTTCTCCTTGAGAACCCATCTGAAGCTGATGTTTTTCTTCTCATTCGGAAGCTCGGCTAATTTCTAAGTCTTGTTTCTTTTAATGGCATCAAGCTCTTCTTTCATGGCCTTCAGCCGGACTTTCTTCTTGAGAGCTTCACAGGTTGACAACGCAACCACCAGTTGATTCTTGGAGCACCAAGAAATAGGACTTTCCATATATAAATAAAAATATCTAGAAGTATTTCTTCTGTCAACTCTATATTCATACCAATTAGAATCTGAATAGCATATCAGCTCTGCATCTGATTTAACACCAGAAAAGAATAACACTCCATACCTCAGAGTACCTTCAGTATCTTACAACTTGTCAAACTCTACAAATCTCCTTGGTATATTTCTTACTCTATTTGGCCTCTGAACTTGCTCAGAATCTCCTTCTGATTCTGGAACAATATCTCCTTTTGGACTTTCTTAAGAAGTTTAACTACCACTAGAAGCTCCACCTTTGTTAACTTTTGGACCTCGTTCAGAACCACTACCTTCAGAAATATCATCTTCAAAAATTGGATCACTTTAAGAAGCTCTGCCTTCAGAAGTTCCACTTTCAGAATCATGATCACCGTCAAAGACTGGATTTCCTTCAGAAGTTCCTCCTTCAGAAGGTTCATCCTTAGAGTCATGATTTCCACCAGAAACATGATCATCTTTAGAAGCTTGTCCTCCAGAAGCTACGTATTTAGAGTTTTCCCTTCTAAAAGCATGATCACCACCAGATTCAAAATATAGATTAGAATCAGATTCACCATCTGACTCATCTTCAGAGTCTCCGAAGATTCTTCATCCTCTGACTCTGACTCACCTTCAAAACTTTCAAGTTCTGACTCATCTTAAGAAGCAAAATCTTCTTCAGATTCTGATTCATCTTCAGATTCTTTTTCATACTCAGAATCACCTTCGGATTCTGACTTGTCTTCAGCTTCAGAGTCATCTTCTAATTTGACTCATCTTCAGGAACCCCAGATTCTGACTCATCTTTAGAATCTTCAGCATCATCTTCTGATTCTGACTCATATTCAAACACTCCTTTAGAGTCAGAATTTTCAGAATCATGTTCTTCCCATTCAGAACCAGAAAATGAAAATCTCACAGGTTCCTTATCAGATTCATAAGTCATTAATAGCACAGGTTCATCATCTGAATCTCCTCTGGTTATTTTTTCTTCTTCTTTGTTTGACCATTAATCTTTAGCAAAATGACCAAATCTATTGCAACAGTAAAATTGAACTATTCTGTTGTCACACTTCTCCTTTCCCTTCTGATGTTTCTTTTCATCAGAATAGAAGACTTCCGACTTCTGGGAACTACCACGTTTTTTCTTCTTCTTCTGGTCCTTCTTGACAAAAGAAGCTTTCAGAGCCTACTCAACTTCTCTCTCAGAAGTTCTTTCAGTCATACGCAACTCTTGCGCCTCTAAACTGCTTTGCAGCTCTTCTATTCTCATGGTGTCCAGATCTTTAGAATATTCAATTGTTACCACAATGTAATCAAACTGAGAAGTGAAAGATCTAAATACCTTCTCTATGATTACTTGTTAAGAAAGGGTTTCTCCACAAGCTTTCATCTCATTAGTGATCAGAATCACTCTAGAGATGTACTTAGAAACCTTCTCGTTGTCCTTCATGTTGAAATTCTCATATTGCTTTCTTAAGGACTGAAGCTTAACCTTCTTCACTGATGCGTCACCACCGTAACATCTGACCAGTGTGTCCCACACAACCTTTGCTGTTTCAGAGTCAACAATCTTCTCAAACACATTTACATCCACGCATCGATGGATGTAGAACAATACTGTCTGATCTTTCTTCTTTATCGCCTTCTGCGTTGTCTTCTGTGCCTCTGTTGCGTCTACTGCTAAAGAAGCATAGCCATCAATGACAAGATCTAACACATCTTGAGAACCGAACAACACATGATTTGGATCTTCTAACGATTCTAGTTTTTATCATCAAACATTGGAAACTTGGAACTGATATCACCGTTTCCGTTAATCTTCAACCTTGTGCAGTTCACTCAAAAAACTCACTAACACACAATATTTTCTCAAATCCCATAGAATCAGAAAACAATGTGATTCTCAATCACACAACACCTCACTATTCACTCGTGTTTCCCGTGTTTCCTCGTGAATTTCGAATCGGAGCTCTAGATACCAATTATTGGTGCACAAGGAGAAATGAAATGCAAAATAAATATATTGAATGACGGCTATAAAATAAGGAGTAATTGATTATATTGACCTACCTATTACTAGGCTATTTATAAACAAATATTAGGATATAATAAAATACTAAAATATCTTCTAACAAACTTAGTTAATAAGACATTTTTAAAATATAAATTATTTTCAACAAAATTTACTTTAATTATTTTTATTTTATATAAAAATGCTTTCATTCTTGATTGTTAGCTTTGAACTTATTACTCTCTTCATTTTAAAATGACTTTCGTTTAAAATTTTTACATACAAATTTAGAAATACAATGATGTTATCATAAAATATTATATTTTTATAAAATTAACTCTATTAATGTATTAAAAATAGTGTAAAGAGTAAAAAATAAATAATATAATTAAAAAAATTGAAATTATTTCTATATTAAAAAGTAAAAATAATAATTATTTTAAAATAAAATTTATTTATTAAAACGACGTTGAATTTAAAATGGATGGAACAAAACTCAAACACAAGTGCTTTATCTGCGTACATACTTTTGAAAAACGTTTTTCTTTAGTTAGATGCACAAACACTTTGGTTGCATCATCATTATGTAATTGTGACAGACATTCGATTTTTCACATTCGAACATGTTGAGTTGGAGTTGATCGTTGACACAAATTAATGTTGTCTTATGCCCTCTCAAATCAATCAAAAAAAGATCCATCCCAATTTTATCTTTTACTTTTGTCTCCTTTTGATTTACGTAGTGATATGAAATGTTTTCTCATAAATCACTGAATAATAAGACGAGTTTAATATCTATTCTTTATAAATACTTACATATACAAATTATACTTATTAGTTATAGTTTTTTATTATAAGTTGTTTTAAAAGAAAACAATAATGTATCAAAATATATGTTATTTTACATCATAAATAAATAAATATTAATGATGTTTTTATTTATTTATTTTCATTTTCAAAAGGGCTTTAGCCCAAAAATATATTAAAAAAGAGAAAATAAGTAAAAAAATAAGGAGAAATACTAAAATTAGAACGACCTAATTTGTTTATATGGAAATCCAGTCCAACAACTAAATAAATATTATTCTACCAAATAAAATTAGAGATTTTTAAGTCATTCTACCAAATAAAATTAGAGACTTTTAAGTCTAAGTTAGTCAACTTATGTGAACAATAATTCCCTTTTTATAAATATGTGTCCTCAAAAAGTTAAAATTTTCTATTTGAAGCAAACAATTGTCCATCTCTACTTGATCTTTCACGACATTGTTAGTTGGTAATTTCGAATAAAGAATAATTGGATATCAAAACAATATTTCGAATAAGCATATAAGGAGGTTGATATCAATGATGAATATTGGTGGGAAATATAGAATCATTGTTCTAAAGGACTCTTCGATTTCCAATGATAGATGATGGATTTCGATTTGGGATTTTTAGTGTTTAAAATATAAAGAGTTCCTTTGTGCAAATGTGCCAGAATTGGAAGCGGTCCAGGCAAATGGTTTAATTCGAATCGAAGAAAACTAGTAAAATACTTCGCTGGCACAGGGTTCGAATTTCAAATAAGAGCGCCATTCTTAGAAGACACGTGGAAGTCAGTACACGTAAGAAGCCTGCATGCTTCGAACGTGGCATGATTTTAGAGTAGGACCGTTAGGGTCAGGATATTATAAATAGGTGTTTTTATGTTAGAATTGGCGTGTTCATTTCGTGTACTAAAAAATCTCAAACACTCAAATTACCGCGACTTAAGGGAAACGAGTTAGAAGACAAAATGTACGTATTGAACATCATGATTCTTTATAATTTCAATACAAGTCCTTTTATATTTCTTTCACTTTTACAGTACTTTTGCTCTTAAATCTTTCGATTTCCTTTTATTTCCTTGTTTTACTTGCTTTCAAACACATTTATCTCTTTAGAAACTTCACTTTTACTTTATCCTTTTGTTCAAACACTTCATATTTCCAGAAACTGTTATGTTCTCAGAAACTCCTTATCTTTACATTCAAGTATTAAATCTTAAGTCTAATTCGAAGCCTTTCCTTTGTACATTCAGTCATTTTATTTCTATAGACAATCTTAGAGATATTTCTTAAGAATCTCACATTCGACATTAACATACAATATAAGTTTATCAAGATAATGGGTATGAACATAGAAATGAGTTATGACACATGTATCCTAGGATCAATCTAGTCGATCCTGCAAGTAACCAATAATAATCAATAAATTGGAAGACTAGCGGTTGTTTACTAGAAATCACTGTAAACAAATTGGCACACCTGGTGGGACAGTGTCATAAGAAAAAGTTTTATCAAACCTATTAGAGAATTTTAGAATCTTCTGAGTTTGGAGCGCGTTTCGGTGCATGAACCTTCGAAGCGGCAAAATAAAGAATAATAATCCACATATACCCAGAAGACAACGTACCAAAACAATGGTTAACACAACCAACCAAGATAGGGGACAAAATCCCCCACAGGGGGCTGAAACAATCGTCTCAAGTTCGATTGATGCCTCCAATACCATCCCTGTTGGCAGTTCGAATACGGTCCCAGTAAGTACATTAGAAATGCCATCAAACGTGTCCTTAATGCAAACTGTGCCACACGTAGGGAATCAACAGTATTCGACCCCCACTAGGCATCCAGGTTTCGAACCTTTGAGACCCAGAAACCCTCCGTATGGAATGCCAACTTCGTTTATGGCAGGGTTACATAATGCATCAACTTCGTCCCCACTCCAAGGATCTGGTTCAGGAATGAACCATTTGGGTACAAATTCCCAGAATATAGGAAACTTCGCCCAGTTGCCTACCCTTACAACTAATAGTCAAGCAGCGCTTAGGCAACAGATGGATGATAGAAATCATGATATGGTAGGAATCCTAGCCCGCGAAATGAATGCTATTTTCAATCCCCTAATCCAGAATATAAATAGAACAAACCAAGAAAATGCAGCCCAGATGGCCAGAATAGCAGATTTTTTTGGTGCTCCTGATGCGCCTGCGAGACGTAGGAAAAACCCATTGGTGATTCGAAACGAAGAACCCACGATCGAACAGATTCGACCCCCCATACAAGTGGTCGAAGAGAGAAATATAGGGGTAAGATTAAGGAACCAGGAAGTTCAGGAAGTTCAGAATGAACAGCCTAGACCAATAATGATGGTGAATAGGGACCAAAATGCAGACGAAATTGTTCATAGAATTAGAAATGACAATTTAGTGGCAGAAAATACCTCACCACCATGATCGAAAGAATAATGGCCCAGAATGGTTTAAATTCAGGATTTAGGAGGCCAAATTACACATCTCCTATTGTAGACTATGTTCTGCAAACAGAATTACCCAGGGGCTTTAAAGTCCCTAAATTCACGAAATTTGCTGGAGACACGAGTGAATCAACAATGGAACACATAGCGAGATATTTAATCGAAGCAGGAGATATAGCAAATAATGAAAATCTTAGGATAAAATACTTCCCAAGTTCTCTAACGAAGAACACCTTTACTTGGTTCACCACCCTACCCCTTGAATCTGTGGACACATGGCCTTATTTAGAAAGACTTTTCCATGAACAATTTTACATGGGTCAGTCTAAAATTAGTCTCAAAGAATAATCAAGCATTAAGAGAAAATTCATGGAACCAATAGATGATTATTTGAATAGGTTCCGTTTATTAAAATCTAGATGCTTCACAGTGGTCCCTGAACATGAATTGGTCGAAATGGCTGCTGGGGGCCTAGATTATTCCATTTGAAAGAAATTAGATACACAGTGTTATACCCCAAAATTTTCCCTCTTATTTCACCAACATTTCTCATCATAAGACTCTTGGAATTCAAGATCAAGCTGGGGTTTGCTCTGCTCAAGACACCCCCTTGCACTGTTGACCCAAATTAGGGTTTGAGTTTGCACAGTGATGTTTTGACCTAAAATGCTCAAATTGAATTACATACTTCATGTTGGACTCCCAAGTTTGTCCATGCCAAGTTTCAAGCCTTGATTCAAATTTTTGCCCAGTCAATTGGACAGTTGACTTAGAAATCAGCTGTATTGGGGAAAAAGTCAATTGTGGCCAATTTACAGTCAAACCTCATGAATTTTGACCCACATCAACATTATGAACTCATATGAACCATTTGATCAAGTTTGGATCACAATTCCACAAGAAATTTGATCAGATCACCAAAAGGGCAAAATGGTCATTTTTAGGGTTTTGACTGTACAAAGGCAATTTTTGACTGTTTGACCTAGCCAATGGCAAATCAAGCTCAACCATGGACTCAAGGACTCAATGACATTGTCTTGAACCATTCAAAAAGTTCAAAAGATCTCAAATGCATAGGATTGACAGATGAATTTTTCATTCAATTGATCAAAATTTGACTGTACACTGAAAAGTCAAACTTTGACTTTTTGGTCAAAATCAAGTGCCAAGGGTCATTTTTAATCAAGACATGTCAAATTATGAAACTTGTTCACCAAGAAACCCAAAAATGCAAATTAGGGTTTAAAATGAAAAAAATTCATAACTTAGAAATTTTCTAAGTTATGAAATTTTCTTATTTTTTCCTAACTTTGTCCCATTTTTTCACCAAGATGAAAATGGATTCAAACAAAACTTGCAACATGAAAGTTGTATTCCATCACAAAGTCTACAAATTTGATTCACAAAGTTTTCTCAAAAGAGGCTTGTATCTCAAGTTATGATTTTTGGAACAAGGGTACCTAAAACTTTTAACTTAGAGAAAATTTGTCCTAATCTAGGCAGGATTTTGACCCATCTTCTTGGCCATTTTTCACATAGTTCCACTTGGAGTTTCAAATTGCATTAAAAATATGGATTGTAGTACATGTTTCAAGATTTCCAAATTGTCCAAGAAATCCTCAAACACCCTTGTGGTTAGAGAGAATCGAATGCTTGAAGTTGGTAAAAACTCACTTTGATCCATGGCCAATACATGTGCATACCAAGTTGCAAATATGATCTAGCTAGCTTGGTTCACAATTACAGGCCTCAAAACCAGTTTGTACTCCATAATTTAATGCATATCCATTGAGCTAAGGTTTTGTTTTGGTCATTAGGGCATTATACACTAGATAAGCCTTAAATGGAAAAAGTAACAATGCCATTTTTGCTTAAACTTCACTTTATGTCAAAACAAGATCCTAGAGGCATGGGGGCCATATCTTTGAGGCAATATAAAATATACCAATTCCAGTAACCAAGGGCAAAGTATGCAGCATGATATAGGACTTGTACATGCCTGCATTGAGAACACACACACTCTTGCTTCAAGAAGAAGAAAGTTGCAAAACACTAGCCATCTTCCACATCTGATAAAACCAACTTACACAAACATTGCAAACAAGTTTGACACCTCCTAACAAGCCAGAAACACGACCCCTTTGCCTCTCAAAACCCCTAGTGCACAAAACCACCATTTCTTGCAAAACAGAGTCAGTTCTGCATTTTGCAAGCCATCATCAAATTCTATCGTGCGTTTTGCCCAAAGATACTTCAAACACCTTCCAACCAACATACCTAAGCTATCCGGATCATCCATTGCTAGATGTAACACCTTTAACACACATTGCAATTTTTTTTTCAAAGCTTTGCAGGTTGAGTTCTGTAGCACGATTCAGGCTACTTCAAAACAAGCCAAGCATTGGAAAAGCTTCAGTGGACCTCAGGCAAGCTCAACAGAACCTCAAACACCCTTAGAAGTTGCTGCATTGGCCAGCTCGAAGTCAACTGAAACAAGTATTTCATGAACTTCTATCTCTCTATTTATGAATAGTTAGGCTTAGGTTTGTGAATGAAATATGTTGTACTCATAGCCCTGAAGCCATACATATGCTTAGTTTTTATTTATATTAATCGTGCTAGGTGAATTTCATCCATGAACTTTTTGAAAAAACTAGGTTAGAAATTAGGGCCAGAGAAATTCTCTCTGGTCTTTGAGAGTTAGCTCAAGTTTTTTATATGGTTGGATTCGTTGTTTGATGCTCTACAAGTTTCATGTTGTGAATGTTGTCAAAAAATCAAAGAATCAGGAGATAGCATTTTCTGTACAAGGTGCGCGTGTTTCAGTTCAGAGGAAGAAGATGAAGTAAGTTTGGACTGGGCTTGTACAGGCTTGCTTCTGGCACACCCCCCCCCCCCCCCCTCTTTCTTTTTACACCCCCTGGCCCATTTATTGTATATTTGTCATTTTTTGTATTTTGTTTTATTTCTGATTTTGATATTTTATTTTCTAACATAAAAAATACCTAAAAATTATTTTTACAAATTTTTGTATTTATTTGGGATTTATTTTAATTATTACTAGTATAAAAATGTTTATTTGCTTTATATTCTTTTTTATCAAAACCTAAAAATAATGAAAAAAATATGTTTATATTTATTTATTATTTTTATACACACTTGAAAATATTTTCTTGAAATATACACATTTTTGTAAATAATTAATTTTTATTTTTATATATTTAATAGGTTTAATATATATTTATATACTTATATACTTTATTTAATTAAATAATTAGGACAAAAATACAAAAAAAATACATTTTCATTTTATTAATATTTTACACTAAAAATATCTTTTTTATAATATACTTTTATTTTTTGTATAAATTAATATATTATTGTATATAATTAATAAATAATACTATTTATTTAAGAATTAGGATTTTTGCCCTAAATAACAAAATACTTAAAATTGACTTTCTTTTTTTTATACACTTCACATAAAAAAATACTTTTTCATATATAAAAAACATTTTTTGCATAATACATTTTGCTTGACATTTATTTGTTGTATTTTATTTAATTATTGTATATTCAAATATTTCCTTGTACTTTCAATTTGGTTGTAATAACTTAGAATTTAATTTCTTGTCAAATACCCCCAATTCAAATTTGTACCCCCTCCCTATATCATGTTGTAATAGTGTAGCATTTAAATTCTCGCACATTTAAAAGCTTTCAATTATGCCATGATTAGACTTAGGGTTTTGTATGCAAAAATATAATTAACAATTAGCTTGACCTAATCCAAAGATGACAATGCATGAAAAAACAAGAACAATACACACTTGCATCCCTAGGGTTTCATCCACTTGTTGCCTTCAAAAATGGGCCATGGTTGCATGTCAAGTACTTGGGCAAAACAAAAACAAAACATAAGATCATAGTCCCTCGATGACGCTATCCGAGTTGCCTAAACAAAATGATCAAGTCCCTCAAGAAAATTTCCAAAGATACTTGACACAATTGCTATCATGGTCTATACGATGACCCGCGCATGTCCCGTTAACATCCTAACACAAGGTTGTTCATCAAATACAATGGTGAAACAACACTGTTAAAAGGGTTAAAAACATAAGAAAGATCTTTGAGTAAAATAGGGTAGATAACTCTTAGTTACTTGATCAAGCTTGCAAAAACATCCTTGCTATCTTCAAAACACACCTCACAACACAATTTCAAAACCCTACTTTCAAACATTGAAAACTTTTTAAAAGACAAAAACACCTTTGTATACATTCAAACAAGAATCATTACAAAGGTTGCCACAACGATGGCCTCTTTTCAAAACATCTTTTAAAATCACACACAAAGCACCATTTCAAACAATTGAAAAGCAAAGCAAGTGATCTAAGCAAGTAACTAAGAGCCCATGGATAACCATGGATAGAAAGGGTGCTAATACCTTCCCTTTCTATAATCTACTCCCCGAACCCAAGAAAACATCTCAAAGGTCTTTCCTGTGCTTTTTGACCTTTCCTTAGGATAAAATAAAAAGTCGGTGGCGACTCTTGCTAAACTGAAACATTTGCAAACACAAACGCAAAATCCCAAGTCAGTTCTCCCACCGTATCACAGAACTGGAGACTCTGCTGGGGAAATACTTTAAAAGTGGAGTAACCTTAGGGCTTAGATCACCCTTGCATGTCTTGATTGCTTTGTTTGCTTTACATTTGGTTCTCTTGTTTGGGCTTGAAATCCTCTACCCGGATTTGGGAAACATTCATAGGTAAATAGCAATACATTGTGAAAACTGTGCGGGGTATACCGACACGGTTGAAGCAATAGCTATATTAGTGCGACATATTTGTGAGTATCGGTAGCCTTTGAGTCAATCAAAGAGAATACGGGGCCGCTGAGTGATGTCATGAAGCACTAATGAATTAGAACCTTACTTGACCATCTTGGCCTTTTATTAGGGGTAGTGAGATGACCGGCTTTGGTGCAGTCCGAAGTTGGTAGATACTCGATACTACACTCATTAAGGATTGTTTTCTTGGAATATTTTGGTCGCTAGTTAAGTGGCTAAACCAAAACAATGAACATAGAAAACAATCCAGTGATATTGAGCTCCTTAGAACCCGGTTACTATTTATAGGACAGGTTTTGAGCCAACTAAACTCAAGAGGGTACTTACCTATGAAAACCTCATGCAAGCCTGAAACTAGGGTTTTTGTGTGATTTGCTTATACATGTGCTTGTGCATACATCATGAACATCATAAAGCATCATATGCATCCACTAACCATTTCAAGGGTTTGGATCTTCATCTTTGTTCTTGTTTTGTAGGTCATGGAATCTCTTCGCAGGAAAACAATTCAAGTCAACCTTGTGAGAATCCCTCCTCAACTCAAGGAGCTTACTTCTAGGATTCCAGAGAATTCACTCTTCAGTGAAAGACATGGTAGACTCCTCAACTTAGTCAACACCAACATTGAAGAAGACATGGTGAAAGTTCTCTTCCAGTTCTTTGACCCCCTACACCACTGTTTCACATTCCCTGATTACCAGTTGGTGCCTACTTTGGAGGAATTTTCTCAACTCCTGAGAATTCCTATTCTTCATCAACTACCCTACAACGGTATGGAAAAAGAACCAAAGCCTGAAGATGTTTCTCAAGCATTACACTTGCAACCATCTGACATCAAGGGACATTGGGAAACCAGAAGTGGTGTCAAGGGCTTCTTGGAAAAGTTTCTGTTTGAGAAAGCACAAGACTGCTGGAAATCTCTTGATCTACAAGCCTTTGAAGAGATTGTAGCACTCCTCATCTATGGGTTGATCTTGTTCCCAAACCCTGATCAGCTTATAGATGTGAATGTTGTCAAGATTTTCATATCCAGGAATCCTATACCAACATTTCTTGGGGACATCCTACACTCATTTTACACACGAACAATGAGGAAAAGAGGTGTTCTCATGTGTTGTACTCCTCTCCTAGAAAGGTGGTTTATTTCTCACCTTCCACAATCAGTTTTGAAGAATGAGCAGGGTTTAAGGTGGTCACAACGATTGATTACCCTCACACATTCTGATGTACATTGGTGTTCTCGGTCCAGAGAAAATGTCATCATCATTGACCTTTGTGGGGAATTCCCTAATGTCCCACTATTTGGCATTAGGGGAGGCATCACCTACAACCCATGTCTAGCTTTGAGACAATTTGGATATGCTTGGAGGGATGGCCCTCATGACATGCTGATCCCTGACCTAGTTTTTGACTTCGACAACGATGCGCAAGGACTTCGACAAAGGTTCATCAGAGCTTGGAGAATGCCCAATAAGGTAGATAGTAAGACACTGGGGCACAAGAATCCCATCCCCCTTGAGCCTTATCTCAAGTGGGTATGAACCCGCTCTTAGAATCTTATGATGCCATACCCTCACATTCTCCCCTTGATCAAAGAGCTTGTTATGGAAGGAGAGGTTCCATACACCATCCTATATCCTGACATGCCAACATCATGGGAAGAAATGAAAAAGAGTTGGATCCAACTCAAGGAAGAACGAGATACTTTTGAAGCCAACTTCTATGCCAGTGAGAAGAAGGTTTTGGAGCTTACCAGCCGACTTCACGAGGAGGAAACTCTCAACGCATACATCGCACCAAAGAGGATGCGCAATGTCTTTTTACATTAAGAATTTTGTAATATTTTGCCCATGGGGCACTTATGTACTAACAACTTCTTCTTAATATGACGTGCGTTTCTTTTTGTTTGCAACATATTTGAATTTCTGAACCCTTGAATGCATTACATGAATAACATACCATTCATCATATGCATAAACAGGTCTTCACGCCAGGTTTCCTTATCTTTCTGCTGTTTATTTCAGTGAGATGGATTTGGAGCAAACGGTAAAGGATCTACAGGCACAAAATTCACAGTTCCAGCAACTCCTCATGACCTTGGCAAAGGGTCAAGAGGACCTCAAAGTTTTCTTGGAGAAGAATAAAGAGAAAAAGAAAAAGAGACCTGGGGTAGCCACTTTTGGAAGAAGGTTTGAGAGCAATGCTAGGAAGGTTCTTGAGTTCCCCTCAACGTCTGAAGAAGGGGCCGGTAAAGGGAAAGGGACTACTGTACCTGCCGAATCTGAGGTTGAAGAGGAGGAAGAGGAAGAAGACGAAGACTACTCCGAACAACAGTATCCACCAGCGAACGATAAATATAAGAATCTTGAGGATAGACTGGCATCTATGGAGTTGTAGAGGGTGCCCGGTTTAGACTTTGAAGAACTAGGGCTGGTAGATGGGATTGTTATCCCTCCCAAGTTCAAGGTACCAACATTTGCCAAGAACGAAGGTCTGTCTTGCCCAAAGATGCACCTGAGGTCGTATGTCAGAAAAATCCAACCCCACTCATTCGATAAAGACCTCTGGGTACACTTTTTTCAAGACGGCTTGTCAGGAACGCAGTTGGACTGGTTCTATCAACTCGAGAGATCAGAGGTTCACAATTGGGAAGACTTGGCAGCTGATTTTTATCGTCGGTATCAATACAATGCTGATTTGGCGCCCACTCGTACTCAGTTACAAAGTATGGGGATGGCTTCCAATGAAGGGTTTAAAGAGTACGCTCAGAAGTGGCGTGATCTGGCTGGAAGGGTGCAGCCGCCATTGTCAGATAGGGAGTTAGTTGATATGTTTCTGGGGACCCTGTCTGGCCCCTTCTTCAACCATCTAATCGGGAGTTCTTCTGCGGGATTTACTGAACTGATTTTGACCGGCGAAAGGGTTGAGGCCGGTATTAAAAGTGGAAAGATTCAAAAGGATGCTTCCGCATCCACGGCTGTCAAGAAACCCTTCCCAGCCAAGAAGGAAGCATCTGTTGTGTATTCTCAGAAGGGACATGGAAGAACTGAGCACCGGTCGACTGTAGGGGCCGTGATGATTCAAAACTCGTCAAATGATCAACCTCGTAAAAATCAGTTGAGACCTAATCAACAATGGGTGGAAAGGCCACAACGACAATTCACCCACATCAACATGACGCCCGCTCAGGTACTTCCCCATTTGTTGAAGCTGAATCTGACCAGTTTGAAGGAGGCGCCAAAGAACCCTAACACTTCCTCTCCATACTACCACTCAAATGCCAAATGTGCTTACCATTCCGACAGTGTTGGGCACGATACCAATAATTGTTGGGCGCTTAAGAACAAAATCTAGGATCTGATTGATGCTAAGGAAGTAGAATTTGATGCTCCTGAGAAGCCCAATGTTATATCTGCTCCGATGCCCAAGCACGACCACAATATTCATGATGTTATGGAGGACCTCCATGTTACTGATGTTGTTGACCTGTTGACACCATTACTTGTGATTAAAGAAAATTTGATGAGAGTCGGGATCTTTCCTAGTTGTGGTAAAGACTGCTATTTCTGTTTGAACATACGGGGTGATTGCCCAATGTTGAAGTCAGGTGTCCAACGCCTGATGGATACTCAAGAGATACTTTTCCAGAAAACCCCAGTTGATACCTTCAATCCTGTTACTCTTGTTACTTTTACTACTACAACCAACGATATTGCAATCATAACCATTTCCGACAATCCTCCCAAGGCTTGCAAAAGGCCTGTCAGGATTACACCCAACTCTGAATGTGTACCATTAAAGATCACCATGCCGGGACCTGTCCCGTACCAATCCAGCAAAATGATACCATGGAACTATGGGGGAGAAATCTTCTACCATGGTGTCAAACAAATTGAGACAGTCCAAGAGATTTCTGAAGAAGAAAGCCCTGATATAGGGAACATTGCGGGTACAAGCAAGATAACCCGTAGTGGCCGGATCTTTTCTCCGGAGATTGCTCCCCCTCGAGCAGTTTTCGGACCCTTGAAAGCTTTTGTACCTGTTGGACCATCTGTGCAAGGCCCAATGATTGAAGAAATGGATACTCCTGAAGTAAGACCATCTGCTGATACTACCGACAAGGGTAAGGGGATACTGGAAGTGCCTGTCAGGACGAAGGCCCATGCTGTGGTTATCCCCGAAACCACTCAGAAAGAAATGGATGAAATCTTGAAAATAATCAGAAAAAGTGACTACGACGTTGTGGAACAGTTGAGGCAGACCCCTTCTAAAATTTCAATGTTGGCTCTTCTGCTCTGTTCTGAGGCCCATGCTAAGGCACTAATCAAATTCTTGAAAGCGGCACATGTACCCCAAGAGACTTCGGCTGACCAGTTCCAAGAATGTGTGGCCAGTCTTACTGTTGATAATGGACTTGGCTTTTCCGACGCTGACTTAACTCCCAAAGGAAGGAAACCCAACGAAGCGTTACATGTCTCAATTGAATGCAGGGGAACCACCCTCGCCCATGTCTTAGTTGATACTGGTTCTTCCTTGAATGTGCTGCCGAAAAAAGCCTTAGACCGTTTGGATTGTGAAGGATTGACCCTCAAACCTAGTAACATCGTTGTTAAGGCTTTTGATGGTTCCAAAAGAATGGTTCATGGAGAGGTTGACATTCCCATCAAGGTAGGCACAGAAGTTTTCAACTCCACCTTCTACGTGATGGACATCCGTCCATCATATTCATGTTTGCTAGGAAGATCGTGGATCCATTATGCCGGGGCAGTTACCTCCTCCTTGCACCAAATGTTGAAATATCCTGTTAAGGGTAAGATTATAACAGTGCACGGCGAGGAAGAGTACATGATAAGTCATCTCAATTCCTTCCGCTATGTGGAGTTGGATGGCGAGTTCATCGAAACGCCTTTCCAACATTTTGAGGAAGTTTCTCCTGAGGTGGAAGTTGCGAAGACAATGGTTGAGGTGCCTATCATTCCCAAGCATGTATCTAGGATGGCATCTCTCAAGGACGCAAAGGCTGTAATTAAAGAGGAGAAGAGCACAATATGGGGGCAATTGCTTGACTTTCCCCATGAGACGGACAAGTTTGGGTTAGGGTTCACTGCTGTAGGACAAAAGGCTACGCGTCGCTCCAAGACTGGAGGGCCACCCGTCAAGATCTCTCACCATGGAATCAATGTTGTAGAAGATGAAGAGGAAGAGAGCCACTTTGAAGATTGGATCTTTCCGACCGTCGAAAGGGGTTTAAGCAACTGGGAAGCAAAGGATTTTGTTCCCATCACCTTTATCAACCAGTAATTTTATCTTTGAACAATTTCCCATTTTATGGTCTGTAATAACTAAAACAATTCGCACACTATTTTCACCTCATGCCTTTCTCGGGGCATGTAGGTCCATTTGTAAGGGTTTGATTTTCTTCATAATCATATGCCATGTTTTAATGAATCATTGGACGTTTTTCATCTATAAACTGTTGTGTTCATTTTCTTTCCTTTTGCATTTTTGTTTGTTTAAGGATGGCTATCCCTTAGACACACCCACACTCACAAATGCAGGTACCCATCCACTCCGGATTCCATGGGTGACTATTCTGCTTTAGCCTTCAATAACTCTGAAGATTTGGTCAATCATGCTGAGTACGAAGTTGACGAAGATTTTGAAGTACCAGGAGAGTTAGCCAGACTTCTACAACAAGAGGAGAGGGCCATTCTGCCTCATGAAGAGTTGGTAGAAACCATCAACTTGGGGACAGAGGAAGACAGGAAGGAAGTAAAAGTAGGTGCCAACCTGGAACCAAGTGTTAAGGAGCGCTTAGTGCAGTTGTTGAACGAATATGTTGAAATCTTCGCCTGGTCTTATGAAGACATGCCAGGGTTAGACACAGATATCGTAGTCCACCGTCTTCCTACAAGAGAGGATTGTCCACCGATCAAGCAAAAGGTCCGGCGAATGAGCCCTGACATGTCTGAGAAGATTAAAGCTGAGGTAATGAAGCAATTCAACGCTGGCTTTCTGGCTGTTACTTCCTATCCATAATGGGTTGCTAACATTGTGCCCGTGCCTAAAAAGGACGGCAAAGTCAGAATGTATGTAGACTATCGGGATTTGAACAGGGCTAGCCCCAAATACGATTTTCCGCTGCCACATATCGACATCTTAGTTGACAACACGGCTCAGCACAAGGTTTTTTCCTTCATGGATGGATTCTCGGGATATAACCAGATCAAAATGGCCCCCGAGGACATGGAGAAAACTACTTTTGTCACGCAATGGGGTACCTTCTGCTACAAAGTGATGCCATTCGGACTGAAGAATGCAGGGGCAACCTATCAACGCGCCATGGTAGCTTTGTTTCATGATATGATACATCATGAGATTGAAGTTTATGTAGACGACATGATAGCTCGATCACAGACAGAAGAAGAACACCTTAATCATTTGCAAAAGCTGTTTGCCAGGTTGAAAGAGTTTAAACTCAGACTGAACCCAAGCAAATGTACTTTTGGAGTTAGGTCTGGCAAGCTTCTGGGATTTATTGTCAGCAACAAAGGCATTGAGGTTGATCCAGCTAAAGTGAAGGCTATACAAGAAATGCATGTCCGCCCGTACTGAAAAGGAGGTTAGAGGATTCTTGGGACGCTTGAACTATATCGCTAGGTTCATCTCTCACCTGACGTCTACCTGTGAGCCAATTTTCAAACTGTTGAAGAAGGATCAGCTAGTTGAATGGAACAATGATTGTCAAGTTTATTTTGATAAGATCAAGGAGTATTTACTAGAACCTCCTATTCTGATGCCACCCGTCGAAGGAAGGCCGCTAATCATGTATCTGACTGTTTTGGATAACTCAATGGGGTGCGTACTGGGCCAACATGACGAGTCTGGCCGAAAAGAGCATGCCATTTATTACCTTAGCAAAAAGTTTACCGACTGTGAGACTCGCTACTCACTACTCGAGAAAACTTGTTGCACTTTGGTATGGGCTGCTCGCCGGCTGAGACAGTACATGTTGACTCATACCACTTTGCTGATTTCCAAGATGGATCCGATCAAGTATATCTTCGAGAAGCCTGCTTTATCTGGAAGAATCGCTAGATGGAAAATGGTCCTGACTGAGTATGATATCTAGTATACTACCCAAAAAGCTATAAATGGGAGTGTACTAGCTGACTATCTAGCTCATCAAGCCGTCGAAGATTACCAATCTATGAGATTCGACTTCCCTGATGAGGACATCATGGCTTTGGACAACATCGAAAGTAACAGACCGTATGACGGACCTGAACAAGGATCCTGATGGACCCTGTACTTTGATGGTGCTTCAAATGCACTTGGCAACGGTATCAGTGCGGTACTCATTTCTCCAGAAGGTTGCCATACACCCTTCACTGCCCGACTTTGCTTCAGTTGTACCAACAATGTGGCTGAGTATGAAGCTTGCATCTTTGGTCTCAAGGCTGCTATAGACTTGGGAATCAAATCTTTGGTAGTATTTGGGGACTCGGCTTTGGTTATCAATCAAGTCAAAGGAGAGTGGGACACTAAACATCCTAATCTTATCCTATACAAAGAACATGTCTTGACATTGTTGCCTCATTTCGAGCAGATTACTATCGAGCACTTCCCGCGAGAAGAAAATCAGCTAGTAGATGCTCTGGCTACAATGTCTTCCATGTTTAAACTCAACAGGGATAACGAGGCTCCCCAAATTACCATTGAGCGAATGGACGAACCTGCGCACTGTCATGAGATTAATACTGAAGAAGTAGTGGAACAACCCTGGTTTCATGAAATCAAAAGGTATCTCCAGACTAGAGAATACCCTGAAGGAGATTCCGTCAATGACAAAAAGTTCTTAAGGAGATTTGCTGCCAAGTTCTTCCTAAGCAATGGCATCCTTTATAAGCGCAGCCATGATTGCTTTCTACTTAGTTGCATGGACAAAGCTGAAGCAGAGTTGATCATGACTGAGATACACAGTGGGACATTCGGCACCCACTTGAGCGGACATACGATGGCTAAAAAGATTCAAAGGGCAGGCTATTACTGGTCTACCATGGAAGCTGATTGTCATCAACATTCCCGTACTTGCCACAAATGCCAAGTCTATGCTGACAAGGTACATATTCCTCCTGTTCCTCTCAACATTCTGACAGCTCCTTGGCCATTCGCAATGTGGGGCATTGACATGATTGGAGAGATCAAGCCCACGACATCCAATGGATATCGCTTCATCTTGGTCGCTATTGACTATTTCACCAAGTGGGTCGAAGCAGCTTCCTATGTGTGATACGGTGGGAGAACTGACTTGGGTTTTGCGTTTGTTTTCGCAAATGTTTCGGTTGAGCAAGAGTCGCCACCGACTTTTTATTTTATCCTAAGGAAAGGTTAAAAAGCACAGCAAAAACCTTTGAGATGTTTTCTTGGGTTCGGGGAGTAGATTATAGAAAGGGAAGGTATTAGCACCCTTTCTATCCATGGTTATCCATGGGCTCTTAGTTACTTACTTAGATCACTTGCCTTGTATTTTCAATTGTTTGAAATGGTGCTTTCAATTGTTTGAAATGGTGCTTTGTATGTGGGTTTGAAAATGTTTTGAAAAGAGGCCATTGTGGTGGCAACCTTTGTAATGATTCATGTTTGAATGTATACAAAGGTGTACTTGTCTTTTGAAAAGTTTTCAATGTTTTTGAAAGTTGTTTTGAAAGTGTGTTGTGAAGTGTGGTTTTGAAAAATAGGCAAGTGTGTTTGCAAAATTTGTCAAGTAACTAAGAGTCGTCTACCCCTAAATTTACTCAAAGATCTTTCCTATGTTTTAACCCTTTTAACAATTTTATTCCACCATTATATTTGGTGGACAATCTTGTGTTAGGATGTTAACGGGACGGGCGCGGGTCATCATTTAGACCATGATTGCAATGGTGCCAAGTGTCTTTGGCAATTTTTCCTTTAAGGGACTTGATCATTTTTTAGGCAACTTTCGAAAGCGTCATCGAGGGACTATGATCATTTGATTTGTTTTGTTTTGCCAAAGAAACTCAACATGCAACATGGCCCATTATTGAAGGCAACAAGTGGAGTAACCCTAAGGGGTGCAAGTGTGATTGGTGTTGTCCATTTTCATGCTTTTTTGTCTTTTGAATTAGGTCAAGCTATTTGTTATTTTTGATTTGCATACAAAACCCTAAGTCTATCATGGTATAATTAGAAAGCTTTAAAATGCGGAATTTAAAGTCCTAAATTATTACAACATAACTATGGGATGGGGGGTACAAATGTTCAAATGGGGATATTTAGCAAGAAATTTAAATCTAAGCTATTACAATCCAAATTGAATATACAAGTTATTTAATTGTACAATAATTAAATAAAATACAATAAATATGCAAGATGCAAAAAAATGATTTTTATATGTATGTAAAAGTATTTTTCATGTGTCATATAAACAAAAAGAAAAAGGATTAATTTTGGATATTTTCCATGGTTTAGGGCAAAACCCTAATTTTGTAAATAAAAAAGTATTTATTATGTATTATATACAATATTTATTAATTATAGACAAAAATAAATAAAATAGAAGTATATTATGAAAAAGTAATTTTTGAGGTCAAATATTAATAAAAATAAAAATGTATTATTTTTGTATTTTTATCCTAAATATTCTAATAAATATATAAGTATTTATATTATGTATTAAATACATTAAATATATACAAAAATAAAATATTTATTATTTATATAAAAAAGTATATTTTAAGGAAATGTTTTCAAAAAGGAAAAATAAAATAAAATCAGAAAATAAAATGTATTTGTATTATTTTTTAGTATTTTGAATAAAAGTATATATATGTTATTTTATATGTATAAGTCTAAATAAAGTAAATAAAATCCAAATAAAATGCAAAAATGGTTGAAAAAATATTTTTTATATTTTTTATATTTTGACAAAAAATAATAAGTCAGGGGAAAAAACAAAAAGTCAAAAATAATTGAAAAATCACACAATGGGCCAATGGGGTGCAAAACTAAAAAAGGGGTGCAAAAAGCAGGTTGACTCAGGCCCAGCCCAAGTCAACTCTGTCTTCAACCTCTAGCCAGATTCAAACAAAAACGCGCGCCCTTCCTTGCTTAATGCTAACTCCTGATTCCTTGATTTTTAGCCAAAACTCACAACATAAACAATGTAGAGCATTAAATCACGAGTTCATACATATAAAAAACTTGATCTAACTCTCAGAAATGAGAGAGAGAATTTCTTCTCCCCCAATTTCTGACCTAAGTTTTTTCCAATGTTCAGGTTCAAAATTCTCTCAGTACACACAACATAAATGAAAAGTAATGATATGGGTAGCTTCAGGGCCATGAGTAGAGCATGTTTCATTTATAAACCTAAGCCTAACTCTTCCTAGATTGAGAGATAGAAGTCCATGTTTTTACCTGTTCAGCTTGAATCGTGTATAGCAATGTGGGTACTTTCAATGGAACTTGAGGACTTGTATAGCTTGCTTGAAGTTCATGGATGCTTCTCCAACCTCTAGCTTGCTTTGAAACTAACTGAATCGAGCTATAGAAGTCAACCTGCAAAACAGAAAAGTGAAAATGGCAAACTTGGTTAGGGGTGTTACAGTCTGTATCTAAGGCTTGGGATAGCTTCAATGGATGGTAGGGAGTGTGTTTGAACAAGCTTTGGCCAAAACGCACAAGCAAACTGAGTTGTGCAACTCAATCTGCAGGGATGTCCTGTTTTGTGCAGCAAAATGGTGTTTTGATGAATGATGAGGTTTGGAATATGGTAGGCTCGTGTTTCAGGTCAGTTGGATCAAGTGAAAAGTGTTTACAAAGTTTGCTTGAGTTGGTTCTTGCAGGAATGTTAGTTATGGTTCAATATGCAAGTTTTCTTCTAAGATAAGCAAAGATAGTCAAGTTGCGTTATAGGCCAAGGCAGGTCCCTCAAGCATGCTACATTTTCTCTTCTTGATCAGTGGGATTTGTCCACAAACTTGTGCCTCAAAGATCTGCTTGTACTTCCAAGATATGGACTTTGACATAAAGCATTGCTTTTTCAAAATGGCAAACTTGCTTTTTCCATATATGGATTGATTTTGTGTGTATTGTCCAAATGCACAAAATAACACTCTAACACAAAGGATATGCATTTAATTATTGAGTGTAAGAAGGATTAGAGGCCTGTAATCTAGCTTGTATAAGCTGATTTCAAAAATGCCCATGTTATGAACATGCATTTGGTCATGAACAAAAATGACTTTTGCCCAACTTTGCCAATTCAATTCTCCCTAACCACCAGGGTGTTTGAGAAGTTCTTGGACAATTTGGAAAGCTTGGAATGTGTACTACAATCAATCTTTGTAATGTAAGTTGAAATTCAAGTGGAAGCATGTGAAAAGTGGCCATGAAGTTGGGCAAAAATCCTGCCTAAAATAGGTCAAAAATTTTCTAAGTTAAGAATGTTTTGTACCCCTATTCCAAAAATCATGACTTGAGCTACAAGCCTCTTTTGAGAAAACTTTGTGAATCAAAGTTGGAGATTTTGCAATGGACTATAACTTTCATGTTTTGAGTTTTGTTTGAATCCAAATACATCTTGATTGAAAAAATGGGACAAAGTTAGGAAAAAATTAGGAAATTTCATAACTTAGAAAATTTCATAACTTAGAAAATTTCTAAGTTATTAAATTTCTTCATTTCAAACCCTAATTTGTAATTTTTGGTTTCTTGATGAACAAGTTTCATAATTTGACATGTCTTGATGAAAAATGAATATTGGCACTTGATTTTGACCAAAAAGTCAAAGTTTGACTTTTCAGTATACAGTCAAATTTTGATCAGTTGATTGGAAAATTCATCTGTCAATCTTGTGCATTTGGGATCTTTTGAACTTGTTGAATGTGTCAAGACCATGTCATTGAGTCCTTGAGTCCTTATGTGAGATTTAATTGCCATTGGTTAGGTCAAACAGTCAAAAATTTCCTTTGTGCAGTCAAAACCCTAAAAATGACCATTTTGCCCTTTTGGTGATCTGATCAAATTTCTTGTGGAATTGTGATCCAAAATTGATCAAATGGTCCAAATGAGTTCATAATGTTGATGTGGGTCAAAAATCATGAGGTTTGACTGTCAATTGACCACAGTTGACTTTTTCCCCAATACAGCTGATTTCTAGGTCAACTGTCCAATTGACTGGGCAAAGATTGGAATCAAGGCTTGAAACTTGGTATGGATAAACTTGTGAGTCCAACATGAAGCATGAAAGTCATTTTGCACATTTTAGGTCAAAACATCTTTGTGCAAACTCAAACCCTAATTTGGGTCAACAGTGCAAGGAGAAGTCTTGAGCAGAGCAAACCCTAACTTGATCTTGAGCTCCAAGGGTCTTGTGATGAGAAAATGTTGAGGAAAGGAGAGGGCAAATTTTGGGGTACAACAGTTGCCCCTGTTCAATCTTCTTGAACCTGAAGAGTTAGATTGGCAAGTTTACCTTTCGCGACTTGAGGGTAAAAGGAGATTGGACACTAGAGTGCCCAAAAATTTGCACTCGCATAGTGGAGTATCAGTAATGTGATGTCGGGGATGGGCTTATAGATGCCATTTGGAAGTGTAATGGATAGTTGTGGAGATGGTCTTAAAGATGCCATCGGGGGTGTCGATCGCGTAAGAGATTCCTTAGCGAGAACTTGCGTAACTGAGAAAGAAAGATGGTTTCCTGGCTTGCTACAGGTGTTGATCTTCAGTCTCTTCATGCGGATATGCCCTGGCTAGATACAGGTATCGAATCTACAATAAAACGCTCACAGATATGCCCTAGCTAGGTACAGGAATTGAATCTGGAACTTCAAAAGGTTGCTTACAGACGTGCCCTGGCTGGATACAGGTATCGAATCTCTAAACTATTCATGCAGATATGCCCTGGCTAGATACAGGTGTCGAATCCATAATCAAATACTCATAGATATGCCCTGGCTGGATACAGGAATCGAATCTGGAATTGGTCGTCTACAGATATGCCCTGGCTGGGTACAGGTATCGAATCTGGAAATTATCGTCTACAGATATGCCCTGGCTGGGTACAGGTATCGAATCTGGAAATTGTCGTCTACAGATATGCCCTGGCTGGATACAGGTATCGAATCTGGAAATTGTCGTCTACAAATATGCCCTGGCTGGATACAGGTATCGAATCTGGAAATTGTCGTCTACAGATATGCCCTGGCTGGATAAAGGTATCGAATCTGGAAATTGATCACTCACAGATATGCCCTGGCTAGATACAGGAATCGAATATGGAATTGTGACAGTTGATAGTAATCATCTTCGGATTGTCCTTTTTTCCTGAAAAGGCAAAACATCAGTTGTATGCAATGTCATGATGTATGAAATGCATGATGTCATGATGTTTTTTCAAGAATAAATGAGATTGTGTGATATGATGCGTATATGCATGCGTCATGGTGTATGATAATGTGATGAATGTATTTTTGTCTAGGAAAATAAATCCTTGACGACTGCCGGGAGTTTGTGGAATCCTGGGCTGATGTTGAAGAGTGGAGCTCTTCGCTTCCGCTGGGGATGATGGTTGCAAGAATAAACCGGTAGGAGAAGATGACTCCGTTGGGGAATAAACTTGTTGGAGAGATTACTCTGCGGGGAATTACTCTGTGGGAAGAGATACTTCTCCGAGGTTTTGATGAGAGCTCCGTTGGGGATACCGTTGATATGTTATGCTGGGGAATTTGATGAACTCCGCTGGGGAATAGGAAGAACTTCGCCGAGGACGATCTTTCCGTGGTAATTAGCTGAGGATAACCCAGTTATACCCTGGTGGGGAAATAACCTTTGAATAAAGTCGGGGAGAGACGTATGTACTCTGCAGGTGATAAGCTTCTAGAATCTACTGGGGATAAGCTTCAGAAACTATTGGGGAAACTTTTCAGACTGTACTGGGGAAGGGTTCCACTGGGGTGTCTGTATTCCGCAGGGGAACAAATCTTATATTAAGACTGCCGGGGATGCTTGCTGAGGAATGTCTATACTCCGCTGGGGAATGTTGAGATCTTCTGGGGATACCCAACTTCCTTAAGGCTGACAGTAGACTAACTCTGCTTGGGGAGAGTACCGTTGACTTGCTAGGGGAATATTGTGCCTTTTTGGGGCTGACGGGAGACCAGCTCTGCCTGGGGAGAGTATTGCTGAATCTTGTCTTACTCAACGGGGAGTGAAGGTATCCTGGTTACGTTCTTCAACCGAACCTACCTTGTACTTTGGTGGACAGAGCAACTAGATCGCTTAGACAATTCTTTATTGCCCCTGTTTCTGATGTCATCTGTAATTAGTCCTTTGTTTTGCATGCAAATATTCATGATTAGCAATTAATGTCAAAGCATATATCAAAAATGAACATTGGACGTTGTTTGCAAAACAAAACAGAAAAAGGAAAAACGATGGGTAATTTGTCTGAAAAATTGAACTTGTATTGATTTTGAAATTTGCCTGTAAATAGGCGTTTTATGTACAGGAGGCTGACGTCCTAGTAAGAGAACACCGCCGAGCAACATAGAGTTTATACAATTTTGTGAAAAGGAAACAAAACAGCTATGTGGGAAAAAAATGATCCCACTGGGTTCCAACTCTGCTATCGCCTTTATGTCTTCAAGCGTCTCATCACTTTGCTGCTTAGTTGAAGATGAAGCTGATTGATTGTGTCGTCTGAGCCCGATAGTTGATGCCGAATTCTGGATGCAAGGTGATCCAATGAGACATAGTATTACGCTTTATCCCTAACTTTTGCCTGGACCGCCCTTTCGGGTTTTCAGTCCACCGGGATACCCATTTTTGCCCAAGCCGCCTTTTCAGGTTTTCGACTTGCCGGGTGTTGTACCCCAAAATTTGCCCTCCCATATTCTTCAAGAAATTGCCAAGTCAAGCTTCAAAATTCCCCAAGGGTTGCACAGTATAAGGGCCTCCTAAGCAGTCAAAATCAGGGTTTTGGTTCTGATCAAGTAAATGAAGTTTCCAAGGGTCCAATCAAGTCCCACATGCCTACAAATATGGTCAAGCATCCTCATACAAAGTTTCAAGGCTTTCAGCACAAAATTGCACAGTCAAAACCCTAATTGCACTACAGTCAACTGTAGGGGCAAAATGGTCATTTGACAGTCAAAAGTTCAAATTTTTGGTCAACATCTCATTTTGAAGCCACAAACATCATTTGATCAATGCTTGATCATGATTCTCAAAGCTTGGCTCAAAAATCATCAAGATGCAAAAGTTTCCTTATTTGGACAGCTGAAAAAGTCAACTGTAAATTGACCAGGGCATAACTTTCACATGGATTATCAGAAAAATTCCATCCAAATCTCATTTTGAAGAGAAAGACATTTCCTACAACTCATCTTCATACTCCAAGCCC
Organism: Vicia faba; assembly: GCA_948472305.1. NCBI lineage: Eukaryota > Viridiplantae > Streptophyta > Magnoliopsida > Fabales > Fabaceae > Vicia > Vicia faba. The sequence goes on along the minus strand of CATIWC010000822.1, from coordinate 237,075 downwards.
AAGAAATGCTCTCACAAAAAGTTATCAATTTCAACATTATAGGTCATTTTCAAAAGTCAACAAAAAGGGACTTTAAGTCAAAGGCCATTACTTGAGATTGGTAAATCAAAATGGCATGGGACCAAAAACATTGGTTAGAGGACTCAAAGACCTTTCCAAAATGTCAAAGAACATGAGCAAAGCTTAAAAATTGAGCAAGTTATGCCTTGTGGAAGTTGGGAAATTTTTGGATATTTTGAAAAGTCAACATTGATTCAAATGACCTAAAATTGCTAATGGGCCTCTTTTTCTTCCACAATTCATTATCCAAGGCATGTGCACGACCATTAGGCCCAAAGGGAAGTTTTTCTCCATTTTTATTTATTTATTTGGATTTTTTATTATTAATAATTCATTTAATTAAATAAAATACATGAAAAATACAAAACTAATGAAATAAAATCTTTTTGCGCAGAAAACACTCTCATTGGACACTCAAGATTCGTGCATAATCATTTGTGGAAAGTTTTGTCATGATTTGATACCAAATAGCATGGAAAATATTGGAAAAAAGATCTTGAAAAATCAAATCTTCTAAACCATGAATGCCAAGGATTTTGATTGTTTTCTTTGACCTAATTCACTCATACATAAGTATAGAACACAACCCTAATGCCATTGACCACTCAGCTGCGCTAAAGACCAAGACACAAACTTGAAAATTTTGCTTAAAAACTCAAAACTGAAAACAGGGTTGGAGGTCGTTTCAAGCCAAAAGAATCATCCCATCACCTTCATAGGACATCACTGATCCTAACTGAATAGATTTTCACGTCCCTCGCACCTTGAAACGGTATACAGAAGTCAAGCTTTTTCCACTTTTTCTCATAATCGTATTTTACATTCTATGCACATTCATGGCATTTTATTTATAGATTCATGCTCAGTGATGTGTTTTAAAGCTAACCATATGATTTGATTGGATTTTTATGCACTGTATGCAAAGATGTCATGGTCGTATTTTAGGGTTTGCAGAACTGTGAATTGGGGGTTTTTGAATAAGGAAAAATTGGCACTCAAAACCTGGGCCATTGAATCAACCATGTTTGGACGAAGAGAAAACCACCCTCGCGCTTAATTTATGATGCCCCAGGGGCTATTCGTTATTTTCCAGAAGCATGCCTAAAAGAACGTTTGCAAAACCGTTGCCCATTATTTTTATATTTTCAGGAACGAGGAAGATGATCTCGTGGCATCAGTTGATTGGCTGGTTCAAATTTCGCGCGTAAAGCGCCCCACTAACCATTATTTATTTTATATTTATTATTTATTGTTTAAGGTACAACACGCGCATTTGGAACGGTTGGCAAGCATAATGATTGGTAATGTTCAGGACCTGGGTTCGAGCCCCAGGTCCTCACCCCCTTTCCATATATTTTTTCAATTAATATTCATGTGCAGTTTCATATGCTGAAGACCATCATACATCCCTCCATCAAGCCGTCCACTTGGTCAATCTCGTTCATCCAAGGGTGCAGATCTAAAGGACAAGATGCACTCCAGTCAACGCTGATGCACGCTAATGGCAAAAGTCTTACAGGCCTGAAGGTTGATGGGCCCAGATTGCTAAAAGAAACACCTCAAATTAGGGACAGACCCCCCTTTGGTTTGCAAATCTTTTTATTTTCTTTATATTTTATTTTCTTACTTTCTTTTAATTATTGTTTTATTAATTAATTTAATATTTTCATAAAAACACAAAATACCATAAAAAATCAGAAAAGAGAAAAATAATAAATATTTTTATTTTAAGTACTTTTGTAAATAAATTGCATATAATTAAATTTAGTTATTAAATTAGGATTAATAGTAATGTTTTCTTAATTAATTTAAAACTGGTAGAATTAGGGTTCATATTAATTTTTTATCCCTTTTTATTTTCTTTCATAATAATTAAATATTAAATATTTATTTTTGTAATTAAATTGCATGTAAATTAGTTAGGGTTAATTTTAGGGTAAAACTTTAACATATTTTCATAATAAAGTAAAATTGTAGGATTAGGGTTAGCATTTATTTTAATTAATTCTTTTTCCCATTAAAACCAAAAAATATCAAAAAAACAATTTCTTTTCTCTCTTAATTAATTAATTCCGTCATTTAATTTAATTTTGCAAAAAGGGGTCCAACGCCCTCGTTTTAATTCTTATTTAATTCGCATATTTATTTTATTCTTTTAATATTTATGTATCTCTCCCAAGGCCTTGTAATTAATTTCTCGCACTTTTAATTCTTTATTTTTCTGTCAAATCGGGTTCGAGAAATTTTGGCGATGTGGACCCGCGCCTTTTGTAATAGCTTAGAATCTTTTACTTTTCGCAACTTTTAACTGTTAATCAAGGCATGAAAGAATGTATGGACAAAAATAAAAACAAACGCTAGATCACCAATAACATGACAAAAGACAAAAATATCTGAAAACGACACACAAATCGCACACACCACCCCTAGGGTACGCCTCACTGTTGCCTTGCCTCGAAAGGTGATCGTTGAGTAGAGGATGTCTTAGTAAGTCCTCATGATCCGGGAACCTGGCATAAGGGTAGCTTCTAAGGTGTCTTCCTATTGCTCCGGTGATCACCATGTCCCGAACCTCGAATTGACCCGAACACCTCCAACGGTGGTGCTACCTACCTCTCAATGGTGGGATGGCATTACTTTAAAGGACATCTACACAGACGAATTCCTTAGGGTAGGTAGACGACTCTAGATACTTGCTCTAATTTCAAAACAAATTCAAAAAATACTTTTCACACCAACACATTTTCAAAAAGCTTTCGAAAGCAATTTTTCAAACACTCTTGAGGACCGATACAAGAGTCGAACTGGAATTTTCAAAGAAACTTTTTAAAACCCACAGTTGAAAAGCAAACAAACCATTTTTGAAAACACAAATGAGCAAGTATCTAAGAGCCCATGGATAACCATGGATACAAAGGGTGCTAACACCTTCCCTTTCTATAATCTACCTCCCGAACCGAGAGCAATCTCTTTAAGGAATTTTTCTGTGCTTTTGTCCTTTCCATTTGGAGAAAATAAAAGACGGTTGCGACTCTTGCTTCCGCGACATTTCGCGAACCAGCGTTAAACAGTCAGTTCCAGATCCACCGATCATAGAACTGGCGACTCTGCTGGGGACTTAAACTTAAAGTGAGGTGTACCTTAGGGCTAGTTCATAACTGTGTTTTCAATTGTATTGATTTGTGTGCTTTATTATTGTGGGTTGCATGGGAGTTACATAGATCCTAACCCGGATCTGGGGATACCCTGTTTAGGTAGCATAAGCTTTGAGGGACCTGTCCGGCGTAGACCGACACGGGTGAAGCAGTGGCTACGTTGGTGTGGCACCTTGGTCTGTACCGATATCCCTTGTGTCGCAACGAGGATAATATGGGTCTTCTAAGGAGTCATTAAGCACCAACAACCTTAGAACCTTAATTGACACAACTTGGCCTTTAGAATTGTAGCAGTATGCTACGCCCATTGAGGCTAAACTCTCGTTATGGTTCTGGCCACAAGAAAAGATTGTGATGCTGGAGTTATGACCGATTGAGGGTAGTCAATGATATTGGGATCCTCTAAGAACCCGATTACTTTGATAGGACAGGTATGAACCAACAAACTGAAAGAGGGTAGTACCTAGACCTCATGCTGGCCTAAACTTTAAGGGCTTGCCTTGTGTGACTTGTGTGCCTTACCATGTTTGCCTTTGTATCTGTTTGTGGTATGCTTTATCATAACATCATAACATCATGAGCATTGCATGCATCCTGCATAAGGACTGACCATTTCAAAGACAAGAGGGTTTCACCTTTGCTCTGTTTTGTAGGACATTATGATGCCTGTGCGAAGGAATACTATCCGGTTCAACTTTGTTCGCTCACCTGAGTTGCTTGACGAGTTGGTTAGCAGAATTCCAAATACCACTTCCTTCATTCAGAGGCATGGTTCTCTTCTCAGTTTAGTCACTGCAAAGCGGGATCAACAGTTGATGAGTGTTCTGACCCAGTTCTATGACCCTCTGTACCAGTGCTTCACCTTTCAAGACTTCCAGCTGGTCCCTACCCTGGAAGAGTTCTCTGATTTGCTTGGTATCCCTATCTTGGATCAGACTCCCTTTACTGGTTGGGAAAAGACCCTCAGACTTGAGGATGTTGCTGCAGCTCTTCCTTTGACCCATCAAGAGGTAACAGACAACTGGGTAACTAGAAGCGGAGTTAAGGGTTTCTTGGCCAAGTTTCTGATTGGTAAAGCTAACAGTTTCTGGAATGATCTGGACTTTAGGGCATATGAAGACATCTTGGCTCTCCTAATCTATGGGTTAGTCCTGTTTCCTAATCCTGACAACTTCATCAATGTCACTGCCATAAGGATCTTTATGTCTCAGAATCCTGTGCCCACTCTCTTGGGCGACATCTTGCAACAACTTCATGCTCGTACTACCCGAAGACGAGGAACCCTATGGTGTTGTATCCCTTTGTTGGTGAGGTGGTTTATTTCGCACCTCCCTAAGTTCGTACTGAAGAACCAAGAAGGAAGAGGTTGGGCTCATAGGTTAATGTCTCTCACCGATAAAGACATCATTTGGACTTGCAGAGGTTTGGATGAGATAGCTATTATTGATCGATGCGGGGAATACCCTAATGTTCCTCTGATTGGTACCCAAGGAGGGATCTCTTACAATCCATGTCTAGCGCTCCGTCAGTTTGGAAGAGCCAGAAGAGCAGGCCCCCATGAGATGTTGGTTCCTCACATCAGTTTTGAGTTTCAGGTGGATAGTGACGAGCTGCGTCGTAGGTTCATCAAGGCTTGGGACAAGGTTCATAAAGCTGACCCACAAGAGCTAGGGCCAAAGACTTCTTTACCTATGGAAGCCTACTACAAATGGGTTCGCATCCGTGCTCAGAAGTTAGGTATGCCATACGAAGCCGTCAGACCCATCATTCTTGAGTGTCCTGACAAAGATGGTGTTCCTCCAACTGTCCTTCCTCCTCAGATACCCACTGATTATGAGACATTGAAGAGATCTTGGTCGCAACTGCGAGAAGAGCGGGATTCTTACCGGGAGAATTTCAACAAGCAGGAATCAAAGATCCAGAAGCTGACAAAGCAGTTGGAGAATGAGAGAGCTCTGAATGCCTACATCCGTACTGAGAAGAGGAGACCATGGGATCAATAAAGAGCTCCAGGTGTTCTTTTACAGTTTTATTTCCCTTTTCAGTATTTCCTTTCATGTAACGCCTAAGGGCAACCTGTTGAATAATTTCAGTTTCAGAATTGAATCTAACGAAGTGTGTTCCTTTTTGTTTACAAAGTTGATTCCCGATTGTCTTTGAAAACATAAATCATACGCATTCCATTCATCATGTGCATAGTAGGTTTCTTCTTTTCAGGTTGCTTACAGTTCTTCGCTGTTTATTTCAGCATCATGAATCCTGACTCGTCATCAACTGAGACATCCATCAAAGCTCTTCAGGCGCAGAATGCGCAATTTCAGGAATTAATCAAGGGTTTGGCTCAAGGCCAAGAAGAGCTGAAGGCTCTGCTCCTGAAGAAGGAGAAGAAGAAGAAGAGAAGAACTGTTCTGTTTAGCTCGGGCCGAAGGTTTGGCAACACTCTGCAGCATGAAGAGGCTGGTTCTTCTGTTGGTAAGAGTACTCCTCAGGCAGAAAAAGGTCCTAGTCCGGTAGTCTCCGACAACGAGACTGATTTTGATGAAGAGCAATATCCTCCGGCAGAAGACCGTTACAAGCAGTTGGAAGACAGGCTGAATGCTATGGAAATACAACAGGTACCTGGGCTGGATTTTGGAGATCTGGGTTTGTCTACTGGTGTGATTATTCCCCGGAAGTTCAAGGCACCGTCTTTCACTAAATATGACGGGGCGTCTTGTCCCAAGCTACATCTCAGATCCTATGTTCGGAAAATCCAACCGTACTCAGCGGATAAAAATTTGTGGATCCACTTCTTCCAGGAGAGTCTTTCAGGGACTCATCTCGAATGGTTCTATCAGCTGGATGGGACCAAGGTTCGTAACTGGGAGGAGTTGGCTACTGCTTTCTACAAGCAGTATCAATATAATGCCGACCTTGCCCCTACACGTACCCAACTCCAGGGTATGTCGTTAGGTTCAAGTGAAGGTTTTAAGGAGTACGCTCAGAAGTGGAGAGACCTGGCTGGCAGGGTGCAGCCTCCGTTGACTGATCGGGAGTTGGTAGACATGTTCTTGGGGACCCTATCTGGGCCATTTTTCAACCATCTCATTGGGAATTCATCTGCAGGGTTCACTGATCTGATTCTGACTGGAGAGAGAATTGAGGCTGGGTTAAAGTCTGGTAAGATTCCGAAGGGTGCATCGTCTAGTTCTGAAAAGAAACCCTTCAAGAAGGAGGCTAGTGCTGTATATGGTGCCAAGAGACCAGAGATAACTGAGCGCCGCCAATCTGTCAGTGCGGTAATGATTGCTAAGCCTGCTGCCGCTCCTCGGCCGACCAATCCTCAAAGGGTTGAAAGACCTCGGAGAGAGTTTACCCGTTTGAGCATGACCTTATCGCAGATCCTGCCACAGTTGCTATCCACCAATTTAGTGACTGTCAGAGAGGTTCTGAAGTTCCCCAATACTACATCTCCTAAGTACAACCCAAATGCTCGTTGTGCTTACCATTCAGATAGCCCGGGGCATTCTACTGATGACTGTTGGGCATTAAGGAGTAAGGTGCAAGACCTTATGGACGCGAAGGAGATACAGTTCGAAGCGCCTGAGAGGCCGAATGTAGTTACTGCTCCTATGCCTCAGCATGGGGTAAATGCTGTTGACGAAGATGTTTACGTTGTTTCTGTGGATGATCTAGCCACTCCTCTGAAGACTGTCAAGAGAAACCTGCTGCTGGCCGGTTTATTTCCGGGTTGCAGTGAGGGTTGCCTGTTCTGTGCTGTTTCCCTATCTGGTTGTCCCTTGCTGAAGTTAGGCATCCAAAGCCTAATGGATAGTAAGGAGATTCTGTTTAAGAAGTCTGTTGTTCAATTGGTTCCGGTAGAAGAAGTTTCTGTGGTTACCATCTTCAATAATCCAATCAAGGTTCTCCCGAAGAAGCCTATTCAAATCATGACTGTTGCACCTGTGGTTATCACTGTTCCGGGGCCTCTTCCCTATGTATCTGATAAAGCTGTCCCCTGGCATTATGGGGCCGATGTGTATGTAAACGGGATTAAACAAGAGTTCAACACTGGCGCCAGTATCTGTGATATCACTGGCCCAGCCAAAATCACCCGCAGTGGCAGGCTCTTCTCGCCTGACATTGCACCGCCTGCTGCTCGAAGACCACTTCTTATAACTCCTACAAGTGTACCTGTTCCTATTGCCGATCAAGTTGTTTCTCCTGCTGCCGAGTCATCCAATGCTCGGGGCAAAGGAATTGAAGTCGAGCCTGCCCAGATGGAGGCACCTATACCTATAACTGCTGAAGCCTCCCAACAAGAAATGGAGGAGATTCTAAAGATAATAAAGAAGAGTGACTTCAATGTTGTGGAACAGCTGGGGCACACGCCCTCCAAGATCTCCATGCTCTCTTTATTGTTGTGCTCCGAGGCCCATGCTAAGGCCTTAATCTCGTTCCTCAAGACGGCCCATGTGCCACAGGAGACATCTGCCGTCCAATTCACTGACTGCATAGCAAATCTGACAGCGGATAATGGCTTGGGTTTCTCAGATGCTGACCTGACTGCAAAAGGAAGAGACCACAATGATGCTCTGCATGTCTCTATCGAATGCAGGGGCACTACTCTGGAACATGTATTGGTGGATACTGGTTCGTCCTTGAATGTGCTACCCAAGAAGGCTTTAGACCGTTTAGATTGTGAGGGCCTGGAACTGAAACCCAGCAATATCATCGTCAGGGCCTTTGACGGTTCAAAAAGGATGGTTCATGGAGAGGTTGACATTCCGATTCGTGTGGGCTCTCAGGTGTTTGACTCTACATTTTATGTGATGGATATCCGTCCATCATACTCTTGTCTACTGGGTCGACCTTGGATCCATAAAGTTGGGGCAGTGACCTCTACCTTGCACCAGAAGCTGAAGTACCCTGTCAGAGGGAAGATCGTCACTGTGCAAGGAGAGGAGGAGTATATGGTAAGCCACCTGAATTCCTTCAGATACATTGAGATGGATGGGGAGTTTATTGAAACCCCCTTTCAGCATTTCGAGGAGGTGCTTCCAATTTCAGCAGCAGCAGAAACAATGGTCGGAGAGGATGTTCCCTTGAAGATGGCTTCCCTGAAGGATGCCCGGGCTGTGGTTCAGAAAGGTGAATGTGCTAACTGGGGCAGGCTTCCAGACTTTACACAGAAGACTGACAAATTTGGGCTGGGCTTTACTGCAGAAGGTCAGAAAGCTATGCGGAAAGCGAAGACCGAAAGACCTCCTGTGTTCATTACAAATCCAGGAGTGAATGCTGTTGGGGAAGACAATGAAGTGGATGAAGCAGAGTTCAATAGCTGGATCTATCCAACGACTGAAGGCGGATTGACCAATTGGATTGCTAAGGACCATACTCCTGTTACCTTTGTGACGCAGTAATAAATTTCTTTGTTTTGCTATTTGTAATAAACAATAAATAAACTCTATGGCTCGGTGTCTTACCCGAGGCACCGTGGTTTCATTTGTGAGGGCATATAAATTGTCATTTCATATATCATGAATGAAAATCTTGGACGTTTTCTCGCATTGCAAATCTTATGCTCCTTTTCTGTCTTTCTTTCTTTTACATATATTTCAAAACAGCTGTATTTACACACACACTCACTCATACAGGTTTCAATCCACTCTGGATCTCACTGGCAACGACTCTGCTACTGCCAGTTATGACTTCGAAAATCCGATCAACTTAGCCGAAGACGAAGGTGAAGATGATTGCGAAGTGCCTGGCGAGCTTGCAAGACTATTGCTTCAGGAAGAGAGGGCAATTCAACCCCATGAAGAGCCAGTGGAAACGATAAACCTGGGTACGGAGGCAGACAGGAAAGAGGTAAAGATTGGTGCCAACCTAGAGCTCAGCGTGAAGCAACGGTTGACTCAGATGCTGCATGATTATATGGAGATCTTTGCCTGGTCCTATGAAGACATGCCCGGGTTGGATACCGATATTGTGGTCCATCACTTGCCAACTAAGGAAGACTGCCCTCCGGTAAAGCAAAAGGTCCGTCGAATGCGTCCAGAGATGTCTGAGAAGATCAAAGCCGAGGTTATGAAACAGTTTGATGATGGGTTCCTTGCAGTGACTTCTTACCTTCAGTGGGTTGCTAATGTGGTGCCGGTACCAAAGAAGGATGGAAAAGTCAGAATGTGTGTCGACTACAGGGATCTAAACAGGGCCAACCCCAAAGATGACTTCCCTCTACCTCACATTGACGTCCTGGTGGATAATACTGCTCAGCATAAGGTGTTCTCTTTCATGGATGGCTTTTCAGGTTACAATCAGATCAAGATGGAACCTGAAGACATGGAGAAGACTACCTTTGTTACTCAGTGGGGCACTTTCTGCTACAAGGTCATGCCTTTTGGACTAAAGAACGTTGGGGCAACCTACCAACGTGCCATGGTTGCTTTATTTCATGACATGATCCATCATGAGATAGAAGTATATGTTGACGACATGATCGCAAGGTCCCAGACTGAGGAAGAGCACCTAGATCATCTGCAAAAGTTGTTTGACCGGTTAAAACTGTACAAACTGAGGCTGAACCCGAACAAGTGCACCTTCGGGGTAAGATCTGGGAAGTTGCTAGGCTTCGTGGTAAGTGACAAGGGCATTCAAGTGGACCCTGCCAAGGTCAAAGCTATTCAAGAGATGCCAGTTCCCAGGACAGAGAAAGAGGTCAGAGGCTTTCTAGGACGCCTGAATTACATTGCTCGCTTCATCTCACACCTAACTGCTACCTGTGAGCCAATCTTCAAGCTGCTGAAGAAAGATCAGGTAGTACGTTGGAATGATGAATGTCAGGCCGCTTTTGACAGAATCAAAGAGTATCTCCAAGAACCACCTATCCTTATGCCACCGGTTGAAGGGAGACCTCTGATATTATACCTGACAGTGCTTGACAACTCAATGGGGTGTGTGCTGGGGCAGCATGACGAGTCTGGCCGAAAAGAGCATGTTATTTATTACCTTAGCAAAAAGTTTACCGACTGTGAGACCCGATACTCACTGCTTGAGAAAACTTGTTGCGCTTTGGTATGGGCTGCTCGCCGGCTGAGACAGTATATGCTGACTCATACCACCTTGTTGATCTCAAAGATGGATCCTATAAAGTACATATTCGAAAAGCCCGCTCTGTCTGGGAGAATTGCAAGATGGCAAATGATCTTGACGGAATACGACATTCAGTACACAACCCAGAAAGCCATCAAGGGAAGTGTATTGGCAGACCACTTGGCACATCAGGCTGTAGATGACTATCAATCAATGAACTTCGAGTTTCCGGACGAAAGCATCATGATAGTAACTGATTGTGAAGTACCTGGACCGGATGAAGGACCTGAGGAAGGATCCCGATGGTCTATGCACTTTGACGGAGCCTCCAACGCTTTGGGAAACGGTATCGGCGCCATAATCATATCACCTCAAGGCACTCATACTCCACTAACTGCCCGACTATGTTTCAACTGTACCAACAACATGGAAGAGTAGGAGGCATGCATCATGGGTCTTCAAGCTGCGATCGACTTAAGGATCAAGTTTCTGAGTGTCTTCGGAGATTCCGCTCTTGTGATCAATCAGATCAAAGGAGAGTGGGATACGAAACACCCGAACCTTATTCCTTACAGAGAATGTGTGTTGACATTGATCCCCCACTTCACAGAGATAACCTTTGAGCACTTTCCAAGAGAAGAGAATCAGCTGGCGGACGCGTTAGCTACAATGTCTTCTATGTTCAAGGTCAAATGGGATAATGAGGCTCCCCGGATCATCATCTGGAAACTGGACGAACCGGCATACTGTTGTGGTCTCGAGACTGAATTGGTGACTGAGAAGCCTTGGTACCATGAAGTGAAGAGATATCTGGAAACTCAGGAATACCCTGAAGGTGCCTCTGTCAATGATAAGAAGTTCCTGAGAAGATTCGCGGCAAAGTTCTTCCTTAGTAACGGTATCTTGTATAAGCGAAACCATGATTCAACCCTACTGCGTTGTGTGGATAAAACTGAAGCAGAATGGATCATGGAAGAGCTACATGAAGGGACCTTTGGTACACATTCCAGTGGACACACTATGGCTAAGAAGATCCTTCGGGCAGGGTATTACTGGTCCACAATGGAATCTGACTGTTACCAACATTCTAGGACATGCCATAAGTGCCAGATTTATGCAGACAAGGTGCATGTCCCTCCAGTTCCCCTGAATGTTCTGACTGCGCCTTGGCCGTTTGCAATGTGGGGTATAGACATGATCGGTGAGATTAAACCTACGGCATCTAATGGGCATCGCTTCATCCTAGTGGCGATTGATTATTTTACGAAGTGGGTCGAAGCAGCATCCTATGCTACGGTAACCAAGATTGTTGTGGCACGGTTCATTCGGCATAACCTGATCTGTCGGTACGGCGTCCCAGAGAGAATTATTACAGACAACGGTACCAATCTGTATAATAAGATGATCGCTGAGCTCTGCGAGCAGTTCAAGATACAGCACCACAATTCTTCTCCTTACAGACCGAAGATGAATGGGGCCGTCGAAGCAGAAAATAAGAACATCAAGAAAATCGTGCAGAAGATGACAGTGACCTATAAAGATTGGCACGAGATGTTACCATTCGCGCTACATGGGTACCGTACCTCAGCTAGGACGTCAACTGGGGCAACTCCTTTCTCTCTGGTTTATGGTATGGAGGCAGTTTTACCGATCGAAGTGCAGATACCCTCTCTCCGGATAATGAAGGATGCAAATCTGAACGAGGATGATTGGATCCAGACACGACTTGATCAGCTCAACCTCATTGATGAAAAGAGACTTGCTGCTATCTGTCATGGTCAGACGTATCAGAAACGGATGATCAGGGCATTTAACAAAAAGGCCAGACCACAGGAATATCAAGTTGGGGATCTGGTAATCAAGCGAATCATCCTTCCGCAGAGTGATCCAAGGGGAAAATGGACCCCTACGTACGAAGGGCCATTTGTGGTTAAACATGTGTTCTCAGGAGGAGCCATGATATTGACCAACATGGATGGTGACGACCTTCCTCACCCCGCTAATGCAGACATAGTAAAAAGATACTACGCATGAAAAAAGACCCGCTAGGCTGACATGCCTAGGAAAAAATTAGGGCTTCCCGTCGGACCAAAAGGGTTCGGGCAAAATGAAGGGATGAAATGAAAAAAATCTGTACACCCGGCAAGTCGAAAACCTGAAAAGGCGGCTTGGGCAAAAATGGGTATCCCGGTGGACTGAAAACCCGAAAGGGCGGTCCAGGCAAAAATTAGGGATAAAGCGTAATACTATGTCTCATTGATCACTTTGCATCCAGAATCCGGTATCTACATCAAGTTCAGACGGCATCGATCAGTCAGCTTCACCTTCAACCAAGGTCATCAAGTGATGAGACGCTCGGAGTTATAAAGGCAATAGCAGAGTTGAAACCCAGTGGGATCATTCATTTCACACAGCTGTTTTATTTTCTTTTGTACAAAAATTGTATAAACTCTTTTGTTCGGCGGCGTTCTCTTACTAGGACGTCAGCCTCTTGTACACAAAACGCCTATTTACAGGCCATTCAAAAATCAATACAAATATATTCTTCAGTTAAAAAGTGCCAATTGTTTTTCTTTTTCCGTTTTGTTTTGCGAAGAACGTCCGAGGTTCAATTTGTGATATATGCATTGACAATAATTTGCTAACTCATGAATATTTGCATACGAAACAAAGAATTAATTACAGGTAACATTAGAAGCAGGGGCAATAAAGAGTTGTCCGAGCAATCTAATTGTTCTGTCCTCCAAGGTACCAAGGTAAGTTCAGCTAAAAACAAAACCAGTACATCTTAATTCCCCAGAGAGTGAGCCAGCAAGACAGTGCACTCTCCTCTCCAGCAAAGTTACAGTCAGTCTTCAGGAAGTTGAGAATCCTCCAGCAAATCTCAACATTCCCCAGTAGCATACACATATCCATAACAAGCATCCCCGGCAGTCTTGACCTAAAGAATGTTCCCCGGCGGCATATCAACATTCAAAGGAATCACTTCCCCAGCATATCAAAACTTCCCCAGGAGAGTCCAATCTAGTTCCCCAGGAAAGTTGGAATTCATCTCTCCAAGCAGTAAGCTTATCCCCAGTAGATTCTGGAAGCTTATCCTCGCAGAACACGAACGCGTCGTTCGGCTTTATTCAAAGAGTTATTTCCCTACCAGGATATAACTGGGTTATCCTCAGCCAAAAGCCACGGAAAGAGCGTCCCCGATGAAGTCTTCTTATCCCCAGCGAAGTCTATTAACACTTCCAACGCAATAAAGATATCCCCAGCAAAGTTATTTTCAACAACTCAGCAAAGTACCTCTCTCCCCACAGAGTATTTCTCCCCAGCCAGATCGGCAGGGTACTTTTCTCCCTGCAGAGTAATCCATTCGCCAAGTTTATTCCCCAACGGAGTTATCCTCTCTTACCGATATTCTTGCAGTTATCATCCTCAGCGGAAGCAAAATCTATTCTCCAACATCAGCTCAGGAGTGACTTCCCAGCACCCGTCAAGGATTTACTTTCCTAGACGAAAACATACATTCCTAAACATCACATACATCATTATAGCATGCATAGACGCATCATATCTTACAAGCCTCATCTATGTTGAGAACATCATTGCTTGGTTCATATCATGCATTGCATATGACTGGCCTTTACCTTTCAGGAAAGATTCAGCTAAATTCTCAATCATATTTCAAAACCCAGACCGGTTCAGTTAATCGACTCCAAAGATTTCTTATCCAGTCCAAGGCTTTCTCTAGTCCAGCTAAATCAACCCCAAACAGATTTTTCTGATGAAGACTCAGTAGAAGTTATCAAAGGTTTTTCTCAAACGTCCGCTTTTGAGATTATAATTTCTATGGTTCTCTCCCCAATGTTGCGGAGATGATAATTCCATCCCAGGTTTTTCCCAAACGTCCGCTTTTGAGATTATAATTTCCTATGGTTCTCTCCCCAATGTTGCGGAGATGATAATTCCATCCCAGGTTTTTCTCAAACGTCCGCTTTTGAGATTATAATTTCCTATGGTTCTCTCCCCAATGTTGCGGAGATGATAATTCCATCCCAGGTTTTTCTCAAACGTCCGCTTTTGAGATTATAATTTCCTATGGTTCTCTCCCCAATGTTGTGGAGATGATAATTCCATCCCAGGTTTTTCTCAAACGTCCGCTTTTGAGATTATAATTTCCTATGGTTCTCTCCCCAATGTTGCGGAGACGATAATTCCATTCCAGGTTTTTCTCAAACGTCCGCTTTTGAGATTATAATTTCCTATGGTTCTCTCCCCAATGTTGCGGAGACGATAATTCCATTCCAGGTTTTTCTCAAACGTCCGCTTTTGAGATTATAATTGCCTATGGTTCTCTCCCCGATCCTGCGGAGATGATAATTCCATTCCAGGTTTTTCTCAAACGTCCGCTTTTGAGATTATAATTTCCTATGGTTCTCTCCCCAATGTTGCGGAGACGATAATTCCATTCCAGGTTTTTCTCAAACGTCAGCTTTTGAGATTATAATTTCCTATGGTTCTCTCCCCAATGTTGCGGAGACAATAATTCCATTCCAGGTTTTTCTCAAACGTCCGCTTTTGAGATTATAATTGCCTATGGTTCTCTCCCCGATCCTGCGGAGATGGTAATTCCCACCAAGATTTCGCTCAATGATTGCTGTTGAAGTGAAGTTATCCAAGATTTTCTCAACGTTTGCTGTTGAGGTTAAGGTCATCCAAGGTTCTCTCACCGTTCCTGTTGAGGTACTCATTTTTCTTTTGCAGGTACGCAAGTTCTCGCTAAGGAATCTCTTATGCGATCAACATCCAGATGGCATCTATAAGCCCATCATCCTATCCATCAACCTCCAAATGGCATCTATAAGCCCATTCCCCACATCACACTGCTACTATGTGAGCGCAAATTTCTGGGCACTCTAGTGTTCAATCATCTTCCACCTTCGGATTACGAAAGGCACGTCAGCCAATCTGCATCCTCAGGTCTAAGAAGATTGAACAGGGGCAACTGTTGTACCCCAAAATTTGCCCTCCCATATTCTTCAAGAAATTGCCAAGTCAAGCTTCAAAATTCCCCAAGGGTTGCACAGTATAAGGGCCTCCTAAGCAGTCAAAATCAGGGTTTTGGTTCTGATCAAGTAAATGAAGTTTCCAAGGGTCCAATCAAGTCCCACATGCCTATAAATATGGTCAAGCATCCTCATACAAAGTTTCAAGGCTTTCAGCACAAAATTGCACAGTCAAAACCCTAATTGCACTACAGTCAACTGTAGGGGCAAAATGGTCATTTGACAGTCAAAAGTTCAAATTTTTGGTCAACATCTCATTTTGAAGCCACAAACATCATTTGATCAATGCTTGATCATGATTCTCAAAGCTTGGCTCAAAAATCATCAAGATGCAAAAGTTTCCTTATTTGGACAGTTGAAAAAGTCAACTGTAAATTGACCAGGGCATAACTTTCACATGGATTATCAGAAAAATTCCATCCAAATCTCATTTTGAAGAGAAAGACATTTCCTATAACTCATCTTCATACTCCAAGCCCAAGAAATGCTCTCACAAAAAGTTATCAATTTCAACATTATAGGTCATTTTCAAAAGTCAACAAAAAGGGACTTTAAGTCAAAGGCCATAACTTGAGATTGGTAAATCAAAATGGAATGGGACCAAAGACATTGGTTAGAGGACTCAAATACCTTTCCAAAATGTCCAAGAACATGAGCAAAGCTTAAAAATTGAGCAAGTTATGCCTTGTGGAAGTTGGGAAATGTTTGGATATTTTGAAAAGTCAACATTGATTCAAATGACCTAAAATTGCTAATGGGCCTCTTTTTCTTCCACAATTCATTATCCAAGGCATGTGCACGACCATTAGGCCCAAAGGGAAGTTTTTCTCCATTTTTATTTATTTATTTGGATTTTTTATTATTAATAATTCATTTAATTAAATAAAATACATGAAAAATACAAAACTAATGAAATAAAATCTTTTTGCGCAGAAAACACTCTCATTGGACACTCAAGATTCGTGCATAATCATTTGTGGAAAGTTTTGTCATGATTTGATACCAAATAGCATGGAAAATATTGGAAAAAAGATCTTGAAAAATCAAATCTTCTAAACCATGAATGCCAAGGATTTTGATTGTTTTCTTTGACCTAATTCACTCATACATAAGTATAGAACACAACCCTAATGCCATTGACCACTCAACTGCACTAAAGACCAAGACACAAACTTAAAATTTTTGCTTAAAAACTCAAAACTGAAAACAGGGTTGGAGGTCGTTTCAAGCCAAAAGAATCATCCCATCACCTTCATAGGACATCACTGATCCTAACTGAATAGATTTTCACGTCCCTCACACCTTGAAACGGTATACAGAAGTCAAGCTTTTTCCACTTTTTCTCATAATCGTATTTTACATTCTATGCACATTCATGGCATTTTATTTATAGATTCATGCTCAGTGATGTGTTTTAAAGCTAACCATATGATTTGATTGGATTTTTATGCACTGTATGCAAAGATGCCATGGTCGTATTTTAGGGTTTGCAGAACTGTGAATTGGGGGTTTTTGAATAAGGAAAAATTGGCACTCAAAACCTGGGCCATTGAATCAACCATGTTTGGACGAAGAGAAAACCACCCTCGCGCTTAATTTATGATGCCCCAGGGGCTATTCGTTATTTTCCAGAAGCATGCCTAAAAGAACGTTTGCAAAACCGTTGCCCATTGTTTTTATATTTTCAGGAACGAGGAAGATGATCTCGTGGCATCAGTTGATTGGCTGGTTCAAATTTCGCGCGTAAAGCGCCCCACTAACCATTATTTATTTTATATTTATTATTTATTGTTTAAGGTACAACACGCGCATTTGGAACGGTTGGCAAGCATAATGATTGGTAATGTTCAGGACCTGGGTTCGAGCCCCAGGTCCTCACCCCCTTTCCATATATTTTTTCAATTAATATTCATGTGCAGTTTCATATGCTGAAGACCATCATACATCCCTCCATCAAGCCGTCCACTTGGTCAATCTCGTTCATCCAAGGGTGCAGATCTAAAGGACAGGATGCACTCCAGTCAACGCTGATGCACGCTAATGGCAAAAGTCTTACAGGCCTGAAGGTTTATGGGCCCAGATTGCTAAAAGAAACACCTCAAATTAGGGACAGACCCCCCTTTGGTTTGCAAATCTTTTTATTTTCTTTATATTTTATTTTCTTACTTTCTTTTAATTATTGTTTTATTAATTAATTTAATATTTTCATAAAAACACAAAATACCATAAAAAAATCAGAAAAGAGAAAAATAATAAATATTTTTATTTTAAGTACTTTTGTAAATAAATTGCATATAATTAAATTTAGTTATTAAATTAGGATTAATAGTAATGTTTTCTTAATTAATTTAAAACTGGTAGAATTAGGGTTCATATTAATTTTTTATCCCTTTTTATTTTCTTTCATAATAATTAAATATTAAATATTTATTTTTGTAATTAAATTGCATGTAAATTAATTAGGGTTAATTTTAGGGTAAAACTTTAACATATTTTCATAATAAAGTAAAATTGTAGGATTAGGGTTAGCATTTATTTTAATTAATTCTTTTTCCCATTAAAACCAAAAAATATCAAAAAAACAATTTCTTTTCTCTCTTAATTAATTAATTCCGTCATTTAATTTAATTTTGCAAAAAGGGGTCCAACGCCCTCGTTTTAATTCTTATTTAATTCGCATATTTATTTTATTCTTTTAATATTTATGTATCTCTCCCAAGGCCTTGTAATTAATTTCTCGCACTTTTAATTCTTTATTTTTCTGTCAAATCGGGTTCGAGAAATTTTGGCGATGTGGACCCGCGCCTTTTGTAATAGCTTAGAATCTTTTACTTTTCGCAACTTTTAACTGTTAATCAAGGCATGAAAGAATGTATGGACAAAAATAAAAACAAACGCTAGATCACCAATAACATGACAAAAGACAAAAATATCTGAAAACGACACACAAATCGCACACACCACCCCTAGGGTACGCCTCACTGTTGCCTTGCCTCGAAAGGTGATCGTTGAGTAGAGGATGTCTTAGTAAGTCCTCATGATCCGGGAACCTGGCATAAGGGTAGCTTCTAAGGTGTCTTCCTATTGCTCCGGTGATCACCATGTCCCGAACCTCGAATTGACCCGAACACCTCCAACGGTGGTGCTACCTACCTCTCAATGGTGGGATGGCATTACTTTAAAGGACATCTACACAGACGAATTCCTTAGGGTAGGTAGACGACTCTAGATACTTGCTCTAATTTCAAAACAAATTCAAAAAATACTTTTCACACCAACACATTTTCAAAAAGCTTTCGAAAGCAACTTTTCAAACACTCTTGAGGACCGATACAAGAGTCGAACTGGAATTTTCAAAGAAACTTTTTAAAACCCACAGTTGAAAAGCAAACAAACCATTTTTGAAAACACAAATGAGCAAGTATCTAAGAGTCCATGGATAACCATGGATAGAAAGGGTGCTAACACCTTCCCTTTCTATAATCTACCTCCCGAACCGAGAGAAATCTCTTTAAGGAATTTTTTTATGCTTTTGTCCTTTCCATTTGGAGAAAATAAAAGACGGTGGCGACTCTTGCTTCCGCGACATTTCGCGAACCAGCGTTAAACAGTCAGTTCCAGATCCACCGATCACACCGGGTGTACAGATTTTTTCATTTCATCCCTTATTTTTGCCCGAACCCTTTTGGTTCGCCGGGAAGCCCTTATTTTTGCCTAGGTGTGTCAACCTAGCGGGTCTTTAATTCATGCGTAGTATCTTTTTACTATGTCTGCATTGGCGGGGTGAGGAAGGTCATCACCATCCATGGTGGTTAGAATCATAGCTCCTCCTGAGAAGATATGTTTAACCACAAATGGCCTTTCGTACGTAGGGGTCCATTTGCCCCTGGGATCACTTTGAGGAAGAATGATGCGCTTGATTACCAGGTCTCCGACTTGATACTCTTGTCGTCTGACCTTCTTGTTAAATGCCCTGATCATCCGTTTTTGGTACGTCTGACCATGACAAATAGCAGTGAGTCTCTTTTCGTCGATTAGGTTTAATTGATCAAGCCGAGTCTGGATCCAGTCATCTTTGCTTAAACCTGCATCCTTCATTATCCAGAGAGAGGGTATCTGGACTTTGATAGGCAAGACTGCCTCCATGCCATAGACCAAGGAAAAAGGAGTTTCCCCTGTTGATGTCTGTGCTGAGGTACGGTACCCATGAAGAGCAAACGGTAACATTTCGTGCCAATCTTTGTAGGTCACTGTCATCTTTTGTACAATCTTCTTGATGTTCTTATTCGCTGCTTCTACAGCCCCATTCATCTTCGGTCGATAGGGAGAAGAGTTATGGTGCTGTATCTTGAATTGCTCGCAGAGCTTAGTGATCATCTTATTGTTAAGATTGGTACCATTGTCCGTAATGATCCTCTCAGGTACACCGTATCGACAGATCAGGTTGTACCGAATAAACCGTGCCACGACGTTCTTGGTTACGGTGGCATAGGAAGATGCTTCAACCCATTTTGTGAAGTAATCAATTGCTACCAAGATGAAGCGATGCCCGTTGGATGTCGTAGGTCTGATCTCGCCGATCATATTAATGCCCCACATTGCAAAAGGCCAAGGTGTTGTCAAGACGTTCAGAGGAACCGGGGGAATGTGCACCTTATCAGCATAGATCTGGCATTTATGACAAGTTCGAGAATGCTGATAACAGTCGGCTTCCATTGTGGACCAGAAATATCCCGCCCGAAGGATTTTCTTTGCCATGGTATGTCCACTGGAATGTGTTCCGAAGGTACCTTCATGTAGCTCTTCCATGATCCTTTCTGCTTCAGTCTTATCCACACAACGCAATAAGGTTGAATCATGGTTTCGCTTGTAGAGAATGCCATTGTTGAGGAAGAATTTTGCCGCGAACCTTCTCAGGAACTTCTTGTCATTAACAGATGCGCCTTCGGGGTATTCTTGAGCTTCAAGGTACCTCTTTACTTCATGATACCAGGGTTTTTCTGTTACCTCTTCTGTCTCGAGATCGCAGCAATATGCAGGTTCCTCCAATTTCCAGATAATGATTCGGGGAGCCTCGTTATCCCATTTAACTTTGAACATAGAAGACATCGTAGCTAACGCGTCCGCCAACTGATTCTCCTCTCTTGGGAAGTGTTCAAAAGTTATCTCTTTGAAATGGGGGATCAATGTCAACACATACTCTTTGTAAGGAATAAGATTTGGGTGTTTCGTATCCCACTCGCCTTTGATCTGATTGATCACGAGAGCGGAATCTCCGAAGACACTCAGAAACTTGATCCTTAAGTCAATTGCAGCTTGGAGACCCATGATACATGCCTCATACTCTGCCATGTTGTTGGTGCAGTTGAAACATAGTCGGGCAGTGAGTGGAGTATGAGTGCCTTTAGGGGATATGATCACAGCGCCGATACCATTACCCAAAGCATTCGAGGCTACGTCAAAGTGCATAGACCATCGGGATCCTTCCTCAGGTCCTTCATCCGGTCCAGGTACTTCACAATCAGTCACTACCATGATATCCTCGTCTGGAAATTCAAAGTTCATCGACTGGTAATCGTCCACTGCCTAGTGCGCCAAATGGTCTGCCAATACACTTCCCTTGATTGCTTTTTGAGTCGTGTACTGGATATCATATTCCGTCAAGATCATCTGCCATCTTGTTATTCTTCCGGACAAGGCGGGCTTTTCGAAAATATACTTGATTGGATCCATTTTTGAAATCAACAGAGTAGTGTGAGTCAACATATACTGTCTCAGCCGGCGAGCAGCCCATACCAAAGCGCAACAAGTTTTCTCGAGCAGTGAGTATCGGGTCTCACAGTCGGTAAACTTTTTGCTAAGGTAATAAATAGCGTGCTCTTTTCGGCCAGACTCGTCATGCTGCCCCAACACACACCCCATTGAGTTGTCCAGTACTGTCAAGTATAAGATTAGAGGTCTCCCTTCAACCGGCGGCATAAGAATGGGTGGTTCTTGGAGATACTCTTTGATTCTTTCGAAAGCGGCCTGACATTCATCTTTCTAGCGTACTACTTGATCTTTCTTCAGCAGCTTGAAGATTGGTTCACAGGTAGCAGTTAAATGCGAGATGAATCGGGCAATGTAGTTCAACCGTCCTAGAAAGCCTCAGACCTCTTTCTCTATCTTGGGAGTTGGCATCTCTTGTATGGCTTTCTCTTTGGCAGGGTCCACTTGAATTCCTTTGTCACTTACGATGAAGCCTAGCAATTTTCCAGATCTCACCCCAAAGGTGCACTTGTTCGGGTTTAACCTCAGCTTGTACAACTTCAGACGGTCAAACAGTTTCTGTAGATGGTCAAGGTGTTCCTCCTCAGTTTGGGACCTTGCAATCATATCGTCGACATATACTTCTATCTCGTGATGGATCATGTCATGAAACAAAGCAACCATGGCACGTTGGTAGGTTGCCCCAACATTTTTCAACCCAAAAGGCATGACCTTGTAGCAAAAGGTCCCCCACTGAGTAACAAAAGTGGTCTTCTCCATGTCTTCAGGAGCCATCTTGATTTGATTATAACCGGAGAAGCCGTCCATGAAGGAGAATACTTTATGCTGAGCAGTGTTGTCAACCAGAACGTCGATATGAGGCAGAGGGAAATCATCCTTAGGGCTCGCCCTGTTCAAATCCCTGTAATCAACACACATTCGGACCTTACCATCCTTCTTCGGCACTGGAACCATGTTGGCAACCCACTGAGGGTAAGAAGTCACTGCTAGAAACCCGGCATCAAATTGTTTCATAACCTCAGCTTTGATTTTCTCGGACATTTTTGGACGCATACGGCGGACCTTCTGTTTTACCGGAGGGCATTCTTCCTTGGTAGGCAGGTGATGAACTACAATGTCGATATCCAAACCAGGCATGTCTTCGTAAGACCAGGCAAAGATTTCCACATAGTCATGCAGCATCTGAATCAACCGTTGTTTCACACTGAGCTCTAGATTGGCACCAATCTTGACTTCCTTTCTGTCTGTCTCAGTACCCAGATTTACCGTTTCCACCGGCTCTTCATGTGGCTGAATGGCCCTCTCTTCCTGGAGTAACAGTCTTTCAAGCTCACCAGGAACTTCACAATCATCTTCACCTTCGTCTTCGGCTAAGTTGATCGGATTTTCGAAGTCATAACTGGCAGTAGCAGAGTCGTTACCAGTGAGATCCAGAGTGGATTGGAACCTGTATAGGTGAGTGTGTGTAAATATAGCTGTTTTGCAATATATAATAAAGAAAGAAAAGGAGCGCAAGATTTTGAAATGCAACAAAAGTCCAATGTTTTTATTAATGATATATGAAAATGACACACAAAAGCCCTCACAAATGAAGCCACGGTGCCTCGGGTAAGACACCGAACCATAAAAGTTTCAAAATATTGTCTGTTACAAATTCAAAACAAAAGAGTTCATTACTGAGTGACAAAAGTAATAGGTTTGAAGTCTTTGGCAGTCCAGTTGCTTGGTCCACCATCGGTTGTTGGGTAGATCCAGCTGTCGAATTCAGATTCCTCCATGTCGTCTTCAATAGCATTTACTCCCGGGTTGGTGATGAACACAGGAGGTCTTCCAATCCTTGCCTTACGAACATCCCTCTGAGCTTCTGCAGTGAAACCCAAACCAAACTTGTCGATCTTTGGAGTGAAATCAGGAAGTCGGCCCCAGTTTGCGCATTCACCCTTCTCAATCACAGCCCGGGCATCCTTTAAGGAAGCCATCTTCAACGGAGAATCTTCTACAGTCACAGTCTCTACTGACGCCAGTGTCTGAGGCACCTCTTCAAAGTGTTGAAAGGGGGTTTCAATGAACTCCCCATCCATCTCTATGTACCGGAACGAGTTGAGGTGGCTGACCATATATTCTTCTTCCCCCTGAACTGTAACAATCTTCCCTCTGACCGGGTACTTAAGCTTCTGATGTAGTGTGGAGGTCACAGCTCCAGCCTTGTGGATCCATGGACGACCCAACAAACAAGAATAGGATGGTCGGATGTCCATCACATAGAAAGTAGAATCAAAAACTTGAGAACCAACCCTGATTGGAATGTCAACTTCCCCATATACCATCCTTTTCGAACCGTCAAAGGCCCGGACAACAATGTTACTAGGCTTGAGCTCTAAACCCTCACAATCCAACATGTCTAGGGCCTTCTTGGGTAATACGTTCAATGAAGAACCAGTGTCAACCAACACATGGGCAAGAGTAGTGCCCCTGCATTCAATGGAGACATGCAGGGCGTTGTTATGGTTCTTTCCTTTGGCAGTCAGATCAGCTTCAGAGAAGCCCAACCCATTATCGGCAGTCAAGTTGGCCATGCAATCGGTAAATTGATCAGCAGACGTTTCTTGTGGCACATGGGCCGTCTTCAGGAAAGAGATCAGAGCCTTGGCATGGGCCTCTGAACACAACAACAGTGATAGCATAGAAATCTTTGATGGGGTGTGCCCCAGCTGCTCAACTACGTTGAAATCACTCTTCTTAATGATCTTGAGAATCTCTTCCATCTCTTGCTGGGAAGCTTCAACATTGGTTGTCTTTGGTGCCTCCGTCAGGGCAGGCAAATCAGTAGCAATCCCTTTGCCCCGAGCGTCAGATGACTCGGCAACAGGGGTAGAAACAGGAACTCGATCAGGAAGGGGAGCAGGCACACTTACAGGTGTGATGATAAGAGGTCTCTGAATAGCTGGTGGCGCAATATCTGGCGAGAACAACCTACCACTGCGAGTAACTTTCGCAGGCCCGGTGATGTTGCTGACGCCGTAACTTGTATCGAACTCTTATTTTACTCCAAGAACATAAACATCTACCCCATAGTGCCACAGGACAGCTTTGTCGGATGTATAGGGGAGGGGCCCCGGAACAGTAATAATGATAGGAGCAATCTTCTGCGCAGGCATGATTTTGACAGGCTTCTTTGAAGGAGCCTTAGGAGGGTTGTTGAAAATAGTAACAATAGACACTTCTTCAGCAGGGGCAGCAGGAACGGCAATCTTCTCGAACAAGATCTCTTTGCTATCCATCAGGTTTTGGACGCCTGACTTCAGCAAAGGACAACCAGCAGGTGAAATAGCACATAGATGGCAACCTTTACCACATCCCGGAAATAAACCGGCAAGCAACAGGTTCCTCTTGACAGTTAACAACGGAGTAACAATATCATCCACTGAGGCTACATACGGGTCTTCTTCCACAGCATTCACTCCATGCTGGGGCATGGGAGCAGTTACAACATTGGGCCTTTCGGGCGCCTCAAACTGTATTTCTTTAGCATCAATAAGGTCCTGAACCTTATTCCTCAGAGCCCAACAATCATCCGTGGTATGCCCCGGGCTATCAGAGTGATAAGTGCAACGGGCGTTGGGGTTGTAGTTTGGAGAAGCTGTGTTCACTACCTTCGGAGCTTCCTTGACAGTTACCAGATTGGTTGATAGTAGTTGCGGCAATATCTGAGACAGGGTCATGCTGAGTCGAGTGTACTGCCTTTTGGGTCTCTCACCCCTTGGTTGGTTATACTGCTGAGGAGCAACAGTAGGTTTTGAAATTACCAACACGTTGACAGCTTGGCGGCGTTCCGGTTTAATTTGTCTTCTGGGACCATAAACAGCACTGGCTTCCTTCTTGAAGGGCTTCTTTTCAGTACTCGAGGAGGCACCTTTATGTATCTTCCCCGACTTGATACCAACTTCTATCCTTTCACCAGTCAAGATCAGATCTGTGAACCCAGCAGAAGAATTCCTAATCAGATGGTTGAAGAATGGACCGGACAGGGTCCCTAAGAACATGTCGACAAGCTCACGGTCAGTCAAAGGTGGTTGCACCCTTCCAGCCAGGTCCCTCCATTTTTGAGCATACTCCTTGAATCCTTCGCCCGTCCCCAGTGACATACCCTGGAGTTGGGTACGCGTGGGAGCGAGGTCGGAATTGTACTGATACTGCTTATAAAATGCAGTAGCCAAGTCCTCCCAGTTTCGAATACTGGCTCCATCCAGCTGATAGAACCATTCGAGTTGAGCCCCTGAAAGGCTATCCTGGAAGAAATGGATCCATAGGTTCTTGTCTGCAGTGTAAGGTTGGATCTTACTTACATATGATCTGAGATGCATCTTCGGGCAGGACAGCCCGTCATATCTTGCAAAAATTGGCACTTTAAACTTCGGGGGGATCACAATTCCAGCAATTAATCCCAAATCTTCGAAATCTAAGCCAGGAACTCTCTGCAGCTCCATAGCTGCCAACCTGTCTTCCAAGCTCTTGTACTTGTCGTCGACGGGCGGGTATTGTTGTTCTGAGTAGTCTTCGTCTTCTTCAGCCTCTTCCTCTTCAGCTTCGGATTCGGAAGGTACCGCAACCCCTTTTCCTTTACTGGTTCCCTCCTCAGAAGTAGGGGGAAATTCAAGAACTCTTCTGGCTTCACCCTCAAACCTTCTTCTTAGGGTAGCCACCCCGACTCTTTTCTTCTTCTTTTTCACTTGCTCTTTGTTCCCAAGCAGGGCCTTTAGATCCTCCTGACCCTTTGCCAAGGTCATCAGGAGATGTTGAAACTGTGAATTTTGAGACTGCAAGTCTTTAACCGTCTGTTCGAGATCCATCTTACTGAAATAAACAGCAGAAAGATAAGGAAACCTGGTGTGGAGACCTGCTTATACGCATGATGAATGATATGCTTATTTATGCAATGCATTCAAGGATTTAGAAATTCAAGATTGTTGCAGACAAAAAGGAACACACGTCATATTAATAAGAAGAAATTTTGTCAGTACATAAATGCCCTATGGGCCAAATATTACAAAAACTTCTCAAGGTAAAAAGACGTTGCGCATCCTCTTTGGTGCGATGTAGGTGTTGAGGGTCTCTTCCTCATGGAGTCGGCGGGTAAGCTCCAAAACCTTCTTCTCACTGGCGTAGAAGCTGGCTTCAAAAGTGTTCTGTTCCTCCTTGAGTTGGATCCAACTCTTCTGCATCTCCTCCCATGATGTTGGCATGTCAGGATATAGGATGGTGTAGGGAACCTCTCCTTCCTTAACGGGCTCTTTAATCACAGGGAGAACATGAGGGTAAGGCATCATTAGACTCTGGGCTCGGGTTCGTACCCACTTGAGATAAGGCTCAATAGGGATGGAGTTCTTGTGCCCCAGTGTCTTGCTGTCTACCTTGTTAGGCATCCTCCAAGCTCTGATGAATCTTTGGCGAGGTCCTTGCGCATCGTTGTCGAAGTAAAAGACTAGGTCAGGAATCAACATGTCATGAGGGCCATCCCTCCGTGCATATCCAAATTGTCTCAAAGCTAGACAAGGGTTGTAGGTAATGCCTCCTCTAATGCCAAGCAATGGAACATTAGGGAACTCTCCACAATGATCGACGATGATGACATTTTCTCTGGACCGAGAACACCAATGTACATCAGAGTGAGTGAGGGTCATCAACCGTTGTGACCACCTTAAGCCTTGGTCATTCTTCAAGACAGATTATGGAAGGTGCGAAATAAACCACCTTGCAAGGAGAGGAGTACAACACATGAGAACACCCCTCTTTCTCATTGTTCGTGTGTAAAATGAGTGGAGGATGTCCCCAAGTAATGTTGGTATGGGATTCCTGGATAAGAAGATCTTGACGGCATTGACATCTACAAGCTGGTCAGGATTTGGGAACAAGACCAACCCATAAATGAGGAGTGCCACAATTTCTTCAAAGGCTTGTAGATCCAATGAATTCCAACACTCTTGTGCCTTCTCAAACAAGAATTTTGCCAGGAAGCCTTTGACACCGCTTCTAGTTTCCCAATGCCCCTTGATGTCAGATGGATGCAAGTGTAGTGCTTGAGCAACATCTTCAGGCTTTGGTTCTTTTTCTGTACCGTTGTAGGGTAGTTGATTAAGAATAGGAATTCTCAGGAGTTGAGAAAATTCCTCCAAAGTGGGCACCAATTGGTAGTCGGGGAATGTGAAACAGTGGTGAAGGGGGTCAAAGAACTGGAACAACACCTTTACCATGTCCTCTTTAATGCTGGTGTTGACTAGGCTGAGCAGTCTACCATGTCTTTCACTGAAGGGAGAGCTTTCCAGAATTCTGGATGTGAGCTCTTTGAGTTGAGGAGGGATTCTCACAAGGTTGACTTGGATAGTTTTCCTGTGAAAAATTTCCATGACCTACAAAACAAGAACAAAGATGAAGATCCAAACCCTTGAAATGGTTAGTGGATGCATATGATGCTTTATGATGTTCATGATGTATGCATAAACATATGTACAAGCAATTCACACAAAACCCTAGTTTCAGACTTGCATGGGGTTTCATAGGTAAGTACCCTCTTGAGTGTAGTTGGCTTAAAAACATGTCCTATAAATAGTAACCGGGTTCTAAGGAGCTCAATATCATTGGATTATTTTCCATGTTCATTGTTTTGGTTTAGCCACTTAACTAGCGACCAAAATATTCCAATAAAACAACCCTCAATGAGTGTAGTATCGAGTATCTACCAACTTCGGACTGCACCAAAGCCGGTCATCTAACTACCCCTAATAAAAGTCCAAGATGGTCAAGTAAGGTTCTAGGTCATTAGTGCTTAGTGACATCACTCAGCGGCCCCGTACTCTCCTTGATTGAACTCAAGGGTTACCGGTACTCACAAATATGTCGCACTAATATAGCTATTGCTTCAACTGTGTCGGTATACCCCGCACAGTTTCCACAACGTATTTCTATCTATGAATGTATCCCCAAATCCGGGGGTAGGATTTCAAGCCCAAACAAGAGAACCAAAATATAAAGCAATCAAAGCAAACAATTAGTCATGCAAGAGGGTGATCTAAGCCCTAAGGTTACTCCACTTTCAAATTTTATTCCCCAGCAGAGTCGCCAGTTCTGTGATACGGTGGGAGAACTGACTTGGGTTTTGCGTTTGTTTTCACAAATGTTTCGGT
Source organism: Vicia faba (assembly GCA_948472305.1). Lineage (NCBI taxonomy): Eukaryota > Viridiplantae > Streptophyta > Magnoliopsida > Fabales > Fabaceae > Vicia > Vicia faba. The sequence continues at coordinate 208,776 of CATIWC010000822.1, read as the reverse complement.
TGAGCAAGAGTCGCCACCGACTTTTTATTTTATCCTAAGGAAAGGTTAAAAAGCACAGCAAAAACCTTTGAGATGTTTTCTTGGGTTCGGGGAGTAAATTATAGAAAGGGAAGGTATTAGCACCCTTTCTATCCATGGTTATCCATGGGCTCTTAGTTACTTGCTTAGATCACTTGCCTTGTATTTTCAATTGTTTGAAATGGTGCTTTCAATTGTTTGAAATGGTGCTTTGTATGTGGGTTTGAAAATGTTTTGAAAATAGGCCATTGTGGTGGCAACCTTTGTAATGATTCATGTTTGAATGTATACAAAGGTGTACTTGTCTTTTGAAAAGTTTTCAATGTTTTTTAAAGTTGTTTTGAAAGTGTGTTGTGAAGTGTGGTTTTGAAAAATAGGCAAGTGTGTTTGCAAGATTTGTCAAGTAACTAAGAGTCGTCTACCCCTAAATTTACTCAAAGATCTTTCCTATGTTTTAACCCTTTTAACAATTTTGTTCCACCATTGTATTTGGTGGACAATCTTGTGTTAGGATGTTAACGGGACGGGTGTGGGTCATCGTTTAGACCATGATTGCAATGGTGCCAAGTGTCTTTGGCAATTTTTCCTTTAAGGGACTTGATCATTTTTTAGGCAACTTTCGAAAGCGTCATCGAGGGACTATGATCATTTGATTTGTTTAGTTTTGCCAAAGAAACTCAACATGCAACATGGCCCATTATTGAAGGCAACAAGTGGAGTAACCCTAAGGGGTGCAAGTGTGATTGGTGTTGTCCATTTTCATGCTTTTTTGTCTTTTGAATTAGGTCAAGCTATTTGTTGTTTTTGATTTGCATACAAAACCCTAAGTCTATCATGGTATAATTAGAAAGCTTTAAAATGTGAAATTTAAAGTCCTAAATTATTACAACATAACTATGGGATGGGGGGTACAAATGTTCAAATTGGGATATTTAGCAAGAAATTTAAATCTAAGCTATTACAATCCAAATTGAATATACAAGTTATTTAATTGTACAATAATTAAATAAAATACAATAAATATGCAAGATGCAAAAAAATGATTTTTATATGCATGTAAAAGTATTTTTCATGTGTCATATAAACAAAAATAAAAAGGATTAATTTTGGATATTTTCCATGGTTTAGGGCAAAACCCTAATTTTGTAAATAAAAAAGTATTTATTATGTATTATATACAATGTTTATTAATTATAGACAAAAATAAATAAAAGAGAAGTATATTATGAAAAAGTAATTTTTGAGGTCAAATATTAATAAAAATAAAAATGTATTATTTTTGTATTTTTATCCTAAATATTCTAATAAATATATAAGTATTTATATTATGTATTAAATACATTAAATATATACAAAAATAAAATATTTATTATTTATATAAAAAAAGTATATTTTAAGGAAATGTTTTCAAGAAGGTAAAATAAATTAAAATCAGAAAATAAAATGTATTTGTATTATTTTTTAGTATTTTGAATAAAAGTATATATATGTTATTTTATATGTATAAGTCTAAATAAAGTAAATAAAATCCAAATAAAATGCAAAAATGGTTGAAAAAATATTTTTTATATTTTTTATATTTTGACAAAAAATAATAAGTCAGGGGAAAAAACAAAAAGTCAAAAATAATTGAAAAATCACACAATGGGCCAATGGGGTGCAAAACTAAAAAAGGGGTGCAAAAAGCAGGTTGACTCAGGCCCAGCCCAAGTCAACTCTGTCTTCAACCTCTAGCCAGATTCAAACAAAAACGCGCGCCCTTCCTTGCTTAATGCTAACTCCTGATTCCTTGATTTTTAGCCAAAACTCACAACATAAACAATGTAGAGCATTAAATCACGAGTTCATACATATAAAAAACTTGATCTAACTCTCAGAAATGAGAGAGAATTTCTTCTCCCCCAATTTCTGACCTAAGTTTTTTCCAATGTTCAAGTTCAAAAAACTTTCTGTACACATAACATAAATGAAAAGTAATGATATGGGTAGCTTCAGGGCCATGAGTAGAGCATGTTTCATTCATAAACCTAAGCCTAACTCTTCCTAGATTGAGAGATAGAAGTCCATGTTTTTACCTGTTCAGCTTGAATCGTGTACAGCAATGTGGGTACTTTCAATGGAACTTGAGGACTTGTATAGCTTGCTTGAAGTTCAGGGATGCTTCTCCAACCTCTAGCTTGCTTTGAAACTAACTGAATCGAGCTATAGAAGTCAACCTGCAAAACAGAAAAGTGAAAATGGCAAACTTGGTTAGGGGTGTTACATTCTGTATCTAAGGCTTGGGATAGCTTCAATGGATGGTAGGGAGTGTGTTTGAACAAGCTTTGGCCAAAACGCACGAGCAAACTGAGTTGTACAACTCAATCTGCAGGGATGCCCTGTTTTGTGCAGCAAAATGGTGTTTTGATGAATGATGAGGTTTGGAATATGGTAGGCTCGTGTTTCAAGTCAGTTGGATCAAGTGAAAAGTGTTTACAAAGTTTGCTTGAGTTGGTTCTTGCAGGAATGTTAGTTATGGTTCAATATGCAAGTTTTCTTCTAAGATAAGCAAAGATAGTCAAGTTGGGTTATAGGCCAAGGCAGGTCCCTCAAGCATGCTGCATTTTCTCTTCTTGATCAGTGGGATTTGTCCACAAACTTGTGCCTCAAAGATCTGCTTGTACTTCCAAGATATGGACTTTGACATAAAGCATTGCTTTTTCAAAATGGCAAACTTGCTTTTTCCATATATGGATTGATTTTGTGTGTATTGTCCAAATGAACAAAATAACTCTCTAACACAAAGGATATGCATTTAATTATTGAGTGTAAGAAGGATTAGAGACCTGTAATCTAGCTTGTACAAGCTGATTTCAAAAATGCCCATGTTATGAACATGCATTTGGTCATGAACAAAAGTGACTTTTGCCCAACTTTGCCAATTCGATTCTCCCTAACCACCAGGGTGTTTGAGAAGTTCTTGGACAATTTGGAAAGCTTGGAATGTGTACTACAATCCATCTTTGTAATGCAAGTTGAAATTCCAAGTGGAAGCATGTGAAAAGTGGCCATGAAGTTGGGCAAAAATCCTGCCTAAAATAGGTCAAAAAATTTCTAAGTTAAGAATGTTTTGCACCCCTATTCCAAAAATCATGACTTGAGCTACAAGCCTCTTTTGAGAAAACTTTGTGAATCAAAGTTGGAGATTTTGCAATGGACTATAACTTTCATGTTTTGAGTTTTGTTTGAATCTAAATACATCTTGATGAAAAAAATGGGACAAAGTTAGGAAAAAATTAGGAAATTTCATAACTTAGAAAATTTCTAAGTTATGAAATTTCTTCATTTCAAACCCTAATTTGTAATTTTTGGTTTCTTGATGAACAAGTTTCATAATTTGACATGTCTTGATGAAAAATGAATCTTGGCACTTGATTTTGACCAAAAAGTCAAAGTTTTACTTTTCAGTATACAGTCAAATTTTGATCAGTTGATTGGAAAATTCATTTGTCAATCTTGTGCATTTGGGATCTTTTGAACTTGTTGAATGTGTCAAGACCATGTCATTGAGTCCTTGAGTCCTTATGTGAGCTTGAATTGCCATTGGTTAGGTCAAACAGTTAAAAATTTCCTTTGTGCAGTCAAAACCCTAAAAATGACCATTTTGCCCTTTTGGTGATCTGATCAAATTTCTTGTGGAATTATGATACAAACTTGATCAAATGGTCCAAATGAGTTCATAATGTTGATGTGGGTTAAAAATCATGAGGTTTGACTGTCAATTGACCACAGTTGACTTTTTCCCCAATACAGCTGATTTCTAGGTCAACTGTCCAATTGACTGGGCAAAGATTGGAATCAGGGCTTGAAACTTGGTATGGATAAACTTGTGAGTCCAACATGAAGCATGAAAGTAATTTTGGGCATTTTAGGTCAAAACATCTTTGTGCAAACTCAAACCCTAATTTGGGTCAACAGTGCAAGGAAAAGTCTTGAGCAGAGCAAACCCTAACTTGATCTTGAGCTCCAAGGGTCTTGTGATGTGAAAATGTTGAGGAAAGGAGAGGGCAAATTTTGGGGTACAACACTATGCCTCAATTACAAAGAATGTGGTTGCCTGCTTCATCAAACAGTACCTCATATGCCGGTACGGTGTCCCCGACAGGATCATCACAGACAACGGTATGAATTTGAACAACACTATGATCACCGCTCTATGCGAACAGTTCAAGATTTATCATCATAATTCATCTCCCTATCGGCCGAAGATGAATGGTGTTGTTGAAGCCGCGAACAAAAATATCAAGAAGATCATTCAAAAGATGACAGTCACCTACAAGGACTGGCATGAGATGTTACTGATCGCTCTGCATGGATATCGTACCACGACACGTACATCAACAGAGGCAACCCCATTTTCTTTGGTGTATGGCATGGAAGCTGTGCTACCCATGGAAGTTCATATTCCTTCCTTAAGGATTATGAAGGACGCCGGTTTGAGTGAAGACGATTGGATTCAGACCCGGCTTGATCAACTAAATTTGATCGACGAGAAACGACTTACTGCTATTTGTCATGGTCAGACGTATCAAAAACGAATGATCAAGGCTTTCAACAAGAAAGTCAGACGTCAAGTATATCAAGTCGGAGATCTTGTAATCAAGCGGATCATCTTACCGCAAAGTGACCCCAGGGGCAAATGGACTCCTACTTACGAAGGACCATTTGTGATCAAGAGCATCTTTTCCGGTGGGGCAATGATTCTGACCACCATGGACGGCGACGACTTTCCGCACCCTGCGAACGAAGACATAGTCAAAAGATATTGCACATAAAACGACCCGACAAGTTGAAAACCTGAAAGGGCGGCTTGGGAAAAAATGGGCATCCCGGTGAATCGAAAACCCGAAAGGGAGGTTTAGGCAAAAATTAGGGATAAAACAAAAATTTGTACACCCGGCAAGTTGAAAACCCGAAAGGGCGACTTGGGCAAAAAAGGATTTCCCGGTGGATCAAAAACCTGAAAGGGAGGTCCATGCAAAAGTTAGGGAATTAAAGCGTATGACTATGTCTCGTCGGATCACTTTAAGAACAATCTCTTCACCAACAAGCTCCAAGCTTCTGATCAATCCAGTCATCGGCGGACGAAGCAGCGAATGGACAAGATATTCAGAGTTGTGAAGGCTATAGCAGAATGGGAATCCCATGGAACTGTTACACATAGCCATTTTTCTTTTGTATAAAATTTTTCAATTTTTACGACAACATTCTCTTACTAGGATGTCTGTCTCCTTTGTACAAAGATACTCGCAAAAGTTAATACAAATATACTTCAAAGTACATAAATTTGCTTGCCTTTCTTTTCTTTTTACACTTATGTTTTATTTGAAAACGTCCAATGTTTTGTTAAAAAGGCATATGCATTTGAATATAATCACTGCTTACAAATAAAACAGAATTGAGAAAGGATAAATTACTGATAGGTTGAAGATGTAGGAAGATATCTTTGTACCATTTCAGAGGAAATCCCCTACAATACATCATTCAGATCCTCAACAAGGCTAAAATTTGGAGTATATTTCCCCAGCGGAGTTAAACTTCAAGATCCCCAGCGGAGCCAGTGCATTCTAAACCTGATTCCTCAGCAGAGCTAGTACATTCAAAACTTAATTCCCCAGCTAAGTTAAGTTTCAAAATTCTCATAATCCCCAGTGGAGCCAGAATAGTCTAAACCTTCTTCCCCAGCGGAGCCAGAATGGTGAACATTCCCCCCACAGAGTTATCTCCCAGCAAGATCGAAGATTCTCAGTCTCATTTCTCCAAGCAGAAGTCTCAAAGGTCTCAACTCCCCAGTAGAGATTTTCAAAATTTTCCCTATGTCCCAGGAAAGTCATGAAGGATTCCCTTTCCCCGCAGAGGTTGCCTAAGGCATTGTTAATCCCCACAGGTTGCCAAGGATTTTTCAATCCCCAACAGTGGTCCCAGGATTTCCCCTTCTTAGTAATCAGAGATCTTCAATCCTCAGCATTGGTCAAGGATTTACTTTCCCCGACAGCAATCAATATTTCATTATCTCTAGTTGTCAAGGATTTATTTTCCTCTACAAGATAGCTACTCAGCTTACATGCACATCCATCACATTCATATATCATAAACATTGATGAAATACAATTCATTGCATCATACATATCATGCAACATAACTCTATGATTTAGCTAACATTTTACCCTTTTCAGGATAAGATTAAAAGGCTATTGTTAACAATTATTCAGATACAGTCTGAATACACCACAAGACACGACGATCATTCTACTACTCATTCAGACTTCAGCAATCCGATACAGACTAGATACGCTCCAGACACGGCAGCCATTCTATCTCTCATTCAGATTCAACTATCAACTTCAAGTTCAAATATGCTCCAGACATGGATGCCATTCTGACCTTTACACCAATAGTTTGATTCTCCCCAGTGCAGTCGCCACAAAAGTCATTATGTCACTTATTCAGATCCCAGTTACAGTTCCAGATACACTCCAGACACGAAAGTCATTCTGCCACTCATACAGATCTCAACTTCAGATATAGTCCAGATGCGCTCCAGACACAGTTTCCATTCTGTCACTCATTCAGAATTTATCCCCAGCCCAGAGATGCTCCATACACGGATGATTCTCTGTCGCCCATTCAGAATTCAGATACAATACAGATACACTCCAAACACGGCAGTCATTCTGATATTCATTCAAAATCCAAGTACAGTTACAGCTCAGATACGCTCCAGACACGGACGCCATTCTTTTTCTCATACAAACTCAGTCTCCAGATACAGTTCAAATGCATTCCAGACATGGATACCATTTTGATGCTCATTCTTCTGACCTACAGCATTACAACTCAACCAAGATTCTTGGATGGCATCTTTAAGCCCATCTCCAGCAAGATTCTACCATCTCCAAATGGCATCTTTAAGCCCATTCCCTCATCTATGCTTTGACGAGTGCAAATTTACAGGCACTCTAGTGTCCAATCCTCTTTTACCTTCGAGTCACGAAAGGCAAGCTTGCCAATCTAACTCTTCAGGTTCAAGAAGATCGAACAGGGGCAACTGTTATACCCCAAAATTTTCCCTCTCATTTCACCAACATTTCTCATCATAAGACTCTTGGAATTCAAGATCAAGTTGGGGTTTGCTCTGCTCAAGACACCTCCTTGCACTGTTGACCCAAATTAGGGTTTGAGTTTGCACAGTGATGTTTTGACCTACAATGCCCAAATTGAATTCCATACTTCATGTTGGACTCCCAAGCTTGTCCATACCAAGTTTCAAGCCTTGATTCAAATTTTTGCCCAGTCAATTAGACAGTTGACTTAGAAATCAGTTGTATTGGGGGAAAAGTCAACTGTGGCCAATTGACAGTCAAACCTCATGAATTTTGACCCACATCAACATTATGAACTCATATGAACCATTTTATCAAGTTTGGATCACAATTCCACAAGAAATTTGATCAGATCACCAAAAGGGCAAAATGGTCATTTTTAGGGTTTTGACTGTACAAAGGCAATTTTTGATTGTTTGACCTAGCCAATGGAAAATCAAGCTCAACCATGGACTCAAGGACTCAATGAAATTGTCTTGACCCATTCAACAAGTTCAAGAGATCTCAAATGCATAGGATTGACAGATGAATTTTTCAGTCAACTGATCAAAATTTGATTGTACACTGAAAAGTCAAACTTTGACTTTTTGGTCAAAATCAAGTGCCAAGGGTCATTTTTCATGAAGACATGTCAAATTATGAAACTTGTTCACCAAGAAACCCAAAAATGCAAATTAGGGTTTAAAATGAAAAAATTTCATAACTTAGAAATTTTCTAAGTTATGAAATTTTCTTATTTTTTCCTAACTTTGTCCCATTTTTTCACCAAGATGAAAATGGATTCAAACAAAACTTGCAACATGAAAGTTGTAGTCCATCACAAAGTATACAACTTTTATACACAAAGTTTTCTCAAAAGAGGCTTGTATCTTAAGTTATGATTTTTGGAACAAGGGTACTTAAAACTTTTAACTTAGAGAAAATTTGCCCTAATCTAGGCAGGATTTTGACCCATCTTCTTGGCCATTTTTCACATAGTTCCACTTGGAGTTTCAAATTGAATTACAAAGATGTATTGTATTACATGTTTCAATATTTCCAAATTGTCCAAGAAATCCTCAAACACCCTTGTGGTTAGAGAGAATCGAATGCTTGAAGTTGGCAAAAACTCACTTTGATCCATGGCCAATACATGTGCATACCAAGTTGCAAATCTGATCTAGCTAGCTTGGTTCACAATTACAGGTCTCAAAACCAGTTTGTACTCCATAATTTAATGCATATTCATTGAGCTAAGGTTTTGTTTTGGTCATTAGGGCATTATACACTAGATTAAACCTTAAATGGAAAAAGTAACAATGCCATTTTTGCTTAAACTTCACTTTATGTCAAAACCAAGATCCTAGAGGCATGGGGCTATATCTTTGAGTCAAGATCAAATCTACCAATTCCAGTAACCAAGGGCAAAGTATGAAACATGATATAGGACTTGTATAGGCCTGCATTGAGAACACACACACTCTTGCTTCAAGAAGAAGAAAGTTGCAAAACACTAGCCATCTTCCACATCTGATAAAACCAACTTACACAAACATTACAAACAAGTTTGACACCTCCTAACAAGCCAGAAACACGACCCCTTTGCCTCTAAAAACCCCTAGTGCATAAAACCACCATTTTCTTGCAAAACAGAGTCAGTTCTGCATTTTGCAAGCCATCATCAAATTCCATCGTGCTTTTTTCCCAAAGATACTTCAAACACCTTCAAACCAACATACCTAAGCTATCCAGATCATCCATTGCTAGCTGTAACACCTTTAACACACATTGCCATTTTTGTTTCAAAGCTTTGCAGGTTGAGTTTTGTAGCACGATTTAGGCTACTTTAAAACAAGCCAAGCATTGGAAAAACTTCAGTGGACCTCAGGCAAGCTCAACAGAACCTCAAACACCCTTGGAAGTTGCTGCATTGGCCAGCTCGAAGTCAACTGAAACAGGTATTTCATGAACTTCTATCTCTCTATTTAGGAATAGTTAGGCTTAGGTTTGTGAATGAAATATGTTGTACTCATAGCCCTGAAGCCATACATATGCTTAGTTTTCATTTATATTAATCGTGCTAGGAGAATTTTATCCATGAACTTTCTGAAAAAACTAGGTTAGAAATTAGGGCCATAGAAATTCTCTCTGGTCTTTGAGAGTTAGCTCAAGTTTTTTATATGGTTGGATTCGTTGTTTGATGCTCTAAAAGTTTCATGTTTTGAATTTTGTCAAAAAATCAAAGAATCAGGAGATAGCATTTTCCGTACAAGGCGCGCGTGTTTCAGTTCAGAGGAAGAAGATGAAGTAAGTTTGGGTTAGGCTTGTACAGGCTTGCTTCTGGCACCCCCCCCTTTTCTTTTTACACCCCCTGGCCCATTTATTGTATATTTGTCATTTTTTGCATTTTGTTTTATTTCTGATTTTGATATTTTATTTTCTAACATAAAAAATACCTAAAAATTATTTTTACAAATTTTTGTATTTATTTGGGATTTATTTTAATTATTACTAGTATAAAAATGTTTATTTGCTTTATATTCTTTTTTATCAAAACCTAAAAATAATGAAAAAAATATGTTTATATTTATTTATTATTTTTATACACACTTGAAAATATTTTCTTGAAATATACACATTTTTGTAAATAATTAATTTTTATTTTTATATATTTAATAGGTTTTGTGATTGGGGGATCTGGAACTGACTGTTTAACGCTGGTTTCGCGAAATGTCGCGGAAGCAAGAGTCGCCACCGTCTTTTATTTTCTCCAAATGGAAAGGACAAAAGCACAGAAAAATTCCTTAAAGAGATTGCTCTCGGTTCGGGAGGTAGGTTATAGAAAGGGAAGGTGTTAGCACCCTTTCTATCCATGGTTATCCATGGGCTCTTAGATACTTGCTCATTGTGTTTTCAAAAATGGTTTGTTTGCTTTTCAACTGTGGGTTTTAAAAAGTTTCTTTGAAAATTCCAGTTCGACTCTTGTATCGGTCCTCAAGAGTGTTTGAAAAGTTGCTTTCGAAAGCTTTTTGAAAAGGTGTCGGTGTGAAAAGTATTTTTGATTTGTTTTGAAATTTAGAGCAAGTATCTAGAGAACCTACCTACCCTAAGGAATTCGTCTGTGTAAATGTCCTTTAAAGTAGTGCCATCCCACCATTGAGAGGTAGGTAGCACCACCGTTGGAGGTGTTCAGGTCAATTCGAGGTTCGGGACATGGTGATCACCAGAGCAATGGGAAGACACCTTAGAAGCTACCCTCATGCCAGGTTCCCGGATCATGAGGACTTACTAAGACATCCTCTACTCGACGATCACCTTTCGAGGCAAGGCAATAGTGAGGCGTACCCTAGGGGTGGTGTGTGCGATTCGTGTGTCGTTTTCATTTGCATTTATCTTGTCATGCTATTGGTGTTCTACGCTTGTTTTTATTTTGTCCATACATTCTTTCATGCTTTTGAGTTAGCAGTTAAAAAGTTGCGAGAAAAGTAAATTCTAAGCTATTACAAATGGCGCGGGTCCACATCGCCAAAATTAACCAGGACCCGATTTGACAGAAAAATAAAGAAATTAAAAATAAAATAAGGAATTAAAAATGTACGAGCAATTATTTACAAGGCTTCGGGAGAGATACATTAATATTTACGAGAAATAAAATAAATGCGAATTAATGAGAAATTAAGAACGAAACGAGGGCGTTGGACCCTTTTGCAAAAATTGAATTAACGCTGAATTAATTAATTAAAGAAAGTAACTTGTTTTTGGTATTTTTAGTATTTATGATTTAATATAAAAAAAAATTAATTAAAATTAAGATAAGACGCAAACCCTAATTCTAATTTATTTTTAGTTTATTAAGAAAAATATTGAATTTTAACCTAATTTAAACCTAATTTTTATATGCAATTTAATTTATGAAAATAAATATCTAGTTATTTTAATTATTATAAAAGAAAAAATAAGAAGGAATAAAATTTAATCAAACCTAATTCTATGTTTTTTAATTTATTATCAAAAGAATTAAAATTAACTCCTAATTTAAGACTAATTTTATTTACATGCAAATTTGCTTATGAAAATACTAAAATAAATAATATTTTATTATTTTTTCTTTTTTCTGATTTTTATGTGTATTTTTATATTTTGTGAAAATAATTGATTAATTCAAAACAATAAAGAAAATAAAATAATAATTGAAAATAAAATATAAGGAAAATATAGAGAATTGCAAACCAGGGGGGGTGGTAGTCCCCAAATAGGAGGTTTAATCCAAGAATTCTGGCCCAACAACCTTGGTCCGTTTGACCTTTTCCAGGTAGCGTGCTAGCGCTTTGACCAGGCTTATGATGCGCTTCCAATCTATGCCTTTGATTTGATCTCCAGGGGCACGTGGATGTGGGATTCTGGAAGGCATATGGTGCGTCTTGATGTTGGCACTGCATGGGAACGTGGATTGCAAAATAATATGGGAAATAATACAGACCTGGGGCTCGAACCCAGGTCAGGACTGTTGCTACCACTATGCCTTGCCACTGAACCAATTGTTACGCTTTGTATATAAAATAAACGAAGAATAATATAATAAGAAACAATGGTTAGTGGTTTAAAAAACGCGCGAAATTTAAAAGAGCCAATGGTTGCTGGCCACGAGTTCGTCTTCTTCGCGTGCTTGAAATACAAAAACAAAAGCCACGGTTTTTTCACCGTTTCAGAATGGGTCCTTTGAGAAAATAGCGATTAGCCCTACAACGCTCATAAATTGAGCGCGAGGGTTCCATGGTCTTCGTCCTCATGCGCTGATTTGAATGGTGGTGGTTAGGGGTTCCAATTTTTCTTTGTTACAAAACCCCTAATCTAAAGCTCTGCAAACCCTAAAAATCAATCATGGCATAATCGCGTGTAGCACATAAAAAGGCAATTAAATATATTGGTTAGCTTCAGAATTTCATAAGGAACATGAATCAATGAATAAAATGTTATGAAAATGCTTAGATTTGAAAACACGATTATGAGTTTTTCATGAAATATTTGGAGTTCTGTATACCGATTCCTTGAGCTTTGATGAAGGTTTTTGATTGGAATATGTTCAGTGATGCTTGAGGAAGCTAATGAGACAAGAATTCTGCCTTGAATCGCCTTGTAAGGGTGTTTTCAGATTTCAGTTTTTAGACAAAATTTTCTAAATTTGATAATGGCTTTTGGGCGCAGCTCAGTGTCTATTCTGATTAGGGTTGTGTTCCATACTTATGCAAGAGTGAATTAGGTTAAAAATATGGATCCAAATATCTTGCATTCATGATTTTGGAAATTTGATTTTCTAAGATTTTTTCCAATCTTTTTCCATGTGCTTTTTGTTCTCAATCAAGCCAATCAATCCAAATCTTTCCATATTGGTACAAGCACGAAATCTTGAGAGTGAAACATGCACAAAAAGATTTAAAACTTTAGGTTAGCATTTTTCATACATTTATTTTGATTTAAATGAATTATTATAAATAAAAATTCAAATAAATAAATAAAAAATGAATAAAGACTTCCCTTTGGGCCAAGTAGTCGTGCATATGTCATGGATGGTGAATTATGGAAGACAAATGGGCCCATTAGCAATTTTAGGTCATTTGAAGTAATGTTGACTTTTCAAAATATCCAAACATTTCCCAACTTCCACAAGGCATAACTTGCTCAATTTTTAAGCTTTTCTCATGTTCTTGGACATTTTGGAAAGGTCTTTGAGTCCTATAACCAATGCCTTTGGTCCCATGTCATTTTGATTTACCAATCTCAATTTATGGCCTTTGACTTAAAGTCCCTTTTTGTTGACTTTTGAAAATGACCTATAATGTTGAAATTGATAACTTTTTGTGAGAGCATTTCTTGGACTTGAAATATGAATATGAGTTGTAGGAAATGTCTGTCCCTTCAAAATGAGCTTTGGATGGAATTTTTCTGATAATCCATGTGAAAGTTATGCCCTGGTCAATTTCAGTTGACTTTTTCAGCTGTCCAAATAAGGAAACTTTTGCAATTTGATGATTCTTGAGCCAAATTTTGAGAATCATGATCAAGCATTGATCAAATGATGTTTGTGGCTTCAAAATGATATGTTGACCAAAAATTTGAACTTTGACTGTCAAATGACCATTTTGCCCCTACAGTTGACTGTAGTGCAATTAGGGTTTTTGACTGTGCAATTTTGTGCTGAATGTCTTGAAACTTGATATGAGGATGCTTGACCATGTTTATAGGCATATGAGACTTGATTGGGCCCTTGAAAACTTCCTTTTCTTGATCAGAATCAAAACCCTAATTTTGACTGTATAGGAGATCTTTGATTGTGCAGCCCTTGAGGAGATTTTGAAGCTTGGCTTGGCAATTTCTTGGAGAATATGGGAGGGAAAATTTTGGGGTACAACAGTTGCCCCTGTTCAATCTTCTTAGACCTGAGGATGCAGATTGGCTGATGCGCCTTTCGTAATCCGAGGGTGGAAGATGATTGAACACTAGAGTGCCCAGAAATTTGCGCTCACATAGTAGCAGTGTGATGATGGAATGGGCTTATAGATGCCATCTGGGTGTCGATCGCGTAAGAGATTCCTTAGCGAGAACTTGCGTACCTGCAAAACAGAAAAATGAGTACCTGACACGTTGCAGGAGCTGATTTTTAGAGGCTTGGTATGGGTATGTCCTGACTGGCTACAGGAGCTGAATCTGGAGCTTCACGGGATGAATGAATCAGGGATGGTTACTACCTTAGCATGAACGGTAAGAGAACCTTGGGTGATTTTAACTTCAACAACGCTCGTTGAGAAAATCTTGGTGGGAATTACCATCTTCGCAGGATCGGGAAGAGAACCATAGGCAATTATAATCTGAAAGGGAATTATCACCTCACTCACCGTCGGAGAGGGAACCATCTGAAAAGGAATTATCACCTCACTCACCGTCGGAGAGGGAACCATCTGAAAAAGGAATTATCACCTCACTCACCGTCGGAGATGGAACCATAGAAAAAGGAATTATCACCTCACTCACCGTCGGAGAGGGAACCATCTGAAAAGGAATTATCACCTCACTCACCGTCGGAGAGGGAACCATCTAAAAAGGAATTATCACCTCACTCACCGTCGGAGAGGGAACCATAGAAAAAGGAATTATCACCTCACTCACCGTCGGAGAGGGAACCATCTGAAAAGGAATTATCACCTCACTCACCGTCGGAGAGGGAACCATAGAAAAAGGAATTATCACCTCACTCACCGTCGGAGAGGGAACCATAGGAAATTATAACCTCACTCACCGTCGGAGAGGGAACCATAGGAAAAGGAATTATCACCTCACTCACCGTCGGAGAGGGAACCATCTGAAAAGGAATTATCACCTCACTCACCGTCGGAGAGGGAACCATCTAAAATTATAACCTGGGATAACTTCTACTGAGTCTTTATCAGAAAAAATCTGTTGGGAGTCGATTTAGCTGGACTAGAGAAGGTCTTGGACTGGATAAGAAATCTTTGGAGTCGATTAACTGAACCGGGCTAGGTCTTGAAATATGACTGAGAATTTAGCTGAATCATTCCTGAAAGGTAAAGGTCAGTCATATGCAATGGATGATATGGATCAAGCAATGATGTTCTCAACATGAATGAGATTTGTAGGATATGATGCGTCTATGCATGCTATAATGATATATGTGATGTTTTATGAATGTATGTTTTCGTTTAGGAAAGTAAATCCTTGACGGATGTCGGGAAGTCACTCCTGGGCTGCTGTTGGAGAATAGATTTCGCTTCCGCTGGGGATGATAACTGCAAGAACACCGGTAGGAGAAGATGACTCCGTTGCGGAATAAACTTGGCAAATGGAAGATTCTGCGGGGAGAAAAATACTCTAGCGACCATGCTGGGGAGTAATACTCTGTGGGAAGAGGGATGCCTTGCTGAATTGTTGATAAGCATTGCTGGGGATATCTTTGTTGTTGGAAGTGTTGATGGACTTCGCTGGGGTAAGAAGACTTCGTCGAGGACGCTCTTTCCGTGGCTTTTGGCTGAGGATAACCCAGTTATATCCTGTTAAGGAAATAACTCTTTGAATAAAGCCGGGAGACGCGTTCGTGCTCTGCGAGGGATAAGCTTCCAGAATCTACTGGGGATAAGCTTACTGCTTGGGGATATGAATTCCAAATTTCCTGGGGAACTAGATTGGATTTTCCTGGGGAAGTTTTGATATATGGGGGAAGTGGTTCCTTTGAATGTTGATATGCCGCCGGGGAACAATCTTTAGACCAAGACTGCCGGGGATGCTTGTTAAGAATATATGTATTGCTGCTGGGGAATGTCGATATCTGCTGGAGGATACCCAACTTCCTTGAGATTTGATAACTCTGCTTGGAGAAGAATGCACAGTTTTGCTGAATCACTCTCTGGGGAATTAATATGTACTGGTCATATTCTTTAGCTGAACCTACCTTGGTACCTGGGAGGATAGAACAATTGGATTGTTTAGACAACTCCTTTATTGCCCCTGTTTCTAGTGTCACCTGCAATTAATTCCTTTGTTTCGTATGCAGATATTTATGAGTTAGCAAATTATTGTTAATGCATATATCACAAATTGAACCTTGGACGTTCTTCGCAAAATAAAACAGAAAAAGAAAAACACTTGGCACGTTTAACTGAAAATATATTTGTATTGATTTTGAATGGCCTGTGAATAGGCGTTTTGTGTACAAGAGGTTGACGTCCTAGTAAGAGAACGCCGCCGAACAAAAGAGTTTATACAAATTTTGTATAAGAGAAAATAAAACAGCTGTGTGAAATGAATGATCCCACTGGGTTTCAACTCTGCTATTGCCTTTATAACTCCGAGCGTCTCATCACTTGATGACCTTGGTTGAAGGTGAAGCTGACCGATCGATGCCGTCTGAACTTGATGTAGATACCGGATTCTGGATGCAAAGTGATCAATGAGACATAGTATTACGCTTTATCCCTAATTTTTGCCTGGACCGCCCTTTCGGGTTTTCAGTCCACCGGGATACCCATTTTTGCCCAAGCCGCCTTTTCAGGTTTTCGACTTGCCGGGTGTACAAATTTTTCATTTTCATCCCTTCATTTTGCCCGAACCCTTTTGGTTCGCCGGGAAGCCCTAATTTTTGCCTAGGCATGTCAGCCTAGCGGGTCTTTTTTCATGCGTAGTATCTTTTTACTATGTCTGCATTGGCGGGGTGAGGAAGGTCGTCACCATCCATATTGGTCAATATCATGGCTCCTCCTGAGAACACATGCTTAACCACAAATGGCCCTTCGTACGTAGGGGTCCATTTGCCCCTTGGATCACTCTGAGGAAGGATGATTCGCTTGATTACTAGATCCCCAACTTGATATTCTTGTGGTCTGACCTTTTTGTTAAATGCCCTGATCATCCGTTTCTGATACGTCTGACCATGACAGATAGCAGCAAGTCTCTTTTCATCAATGAGGTTAAGCTGATCAAGTCGTGTCTGGATCCAATCATCTTCGTTCAGATTTGCATCCTTCATTATCCGGAGAGAGGGTATTTGAACTTCGATTGGTAGGACTGCCTCCATACCATAAACCAGAGAGAAAGGAGTTGCCCCGGTTGACGTCCTAGCTGAGGTACGGTACCCATGTAGAGCGAACGGTAACATCTCGTGCCAATCTTTATAAGTCACTGTCATCTTCTGCACGATTTTCTTGATGTTCTTATTTGCTGCTTCTACAGCCCCATTCATCTTCGGTCTGTAAGGAGAAGAATTGTGGTGCTGTATCTTGAACTGTTCGCAGAGCTCAGCGATCATCTTATTATTCAGATTGGTACCGTTGTCTGTAATAATTCTCTCTGGGACGCCGTACCGACAAATCAGGTTGTGCCGAATGAACCGTGCCACAACAGTTTTGGTTACCGTAGCATAGGATGCTGCCTCAACCCACTTCGTAAAATAATCAATCGCCACTAGGATGAAGCGATGCCCATTAGATGCCGTAGGTTTGATCTCGCCGATCATGTCTATACCCCACATTGCAAACGGCCATGGCGCAGTTAGAACATTCAGGGGAACTGGAGGAACATGCACCTTATCTGCGTAAATCTGGCACTTATGGCATGTCCTGGAATGTTGGTAGCAGTCAGCTTCCATTGTGGACCAGTAATATCCTTCCCGTAGGATTTTCTTAGCCATGGTGTGTCCGCTGGAATGCGTACCAAAGGTCCCTTCATGTAGCTCTTCCATGATCCTTTCTGCTTCAGTCTTATCCACACAACGCAGTAAGGTTGAATCATGGTTTCGCTTGTACAAGATGCCGTTGCTAAGGAAGAACTTGGCTGCGAACCTTCTCAGGAATTTCTTATCATTGATAGAGGCACCTTCAGGGTATTCCTGAGTTTCTAAGTATCTCTTCACCTCATGGTACCAAGGCTTCTCAGTCACCAATTCAGTCTCGAGATCGCAACAGTATGCCGGTTCGTCCAGTTTCCAGATGATGATCCGGGGAGCCTCATTGTCCCATTTGACCTTGAACATAGAAGACATTGTAGCTAACGCGTCCGCTAACTGATTCTCTTCTCTTGGAAAGTGCTCAAAGGTTATCTCTGTGAAGTGGGGGATCAGGGTCAACACACATTCTCTGTAAGGAATCAGGTTTGGATGTTTCGTATCCCACTCTCCTTTGATCTGATTGATTACAAGAGCGGAATCTCCGAAGACACTCAGAAATTTGATCCTTAGGTCGATCGCAGCTTGAAGACCCATGATGCACGCCTCATACTCCGCCATGTTGTTGGTACAGTTGAAACACAGCCGGGCAGTAAGTGGAGTATGAGTACCTTGAGGAGATATGATTATGGCGCCGATACCATTTCCCAAAGCATTTGAGGCTCCGTCAAAGTGCATAGACCATCGGGATCCTGGTTCAGGTCCTTCATCCGGTCCAGGTACCTCACAATCAGTTACTATCATGATGCTTTCATCCGGAAACTCAAAGTTCATTGACTGATAGTCATCCACAGCTTGATGTGCCAAGTGGTCTGCCAATACACTTCCCTTGATGGCTTTCTGGGTTGTGTACTGAATGTCGTATTCCGTCAAGATCATTTGCCATCTTGCAATTCTCCCAGACAGAGCAGGCTTTTCGAATATGTACTTTATAGGATCCATTTTTGAGATCAATAAGGTAGTGTGAGTCAGCATATACTGTCTCAGCCGGCGAGCAGCCCATACCAAAGCGCAGCAAGTTTTCTCAAGCAGTGAGTATCGGGTCTCACAGTCGGTAAACTTTTTGCTAAGGTAATAAATGGCGTGCTCTTTTCGGCCAGACTCGTCATGCTGCCCCAGCACACACCCCATTGAGTTGTCAAGCACTGTTAGATATAGTATCAGAGGTCTCCCTTCAACCGGTGGCATAAGGATAGGTGGTTCTTGGAGATACTCTTTGATTCTGTCGAAAACAGCCTGACATTCATCGTTCCAACGTACTACCTGATCTTTCTTCAGCAGCTTGAAGATTGGCTCACAGGTAGCAGTCAGATGTGAGATGAACTGAGCGATGTAATTCAGACGTCCTAAAAAGCCTCTGACCTCTTTCTCTGTCCTGGGAACTGGCATCTCTTGAATAGCTTTGACCTTAGCAGGGTCCACTTGAATACCTTTATCACTAACCACGAAGCCTAGCAACTTTCCAGATCTTACCCCGAAGGTACACTTGTTCGGGTTCAATCTCAGCTTGTATAGTTTCAACCGGTCAAACAACTTCTGCAGATGATCTAGGTGCTCTTCTTCAGTCTGGGACCTAGCGATCATGTCGTCAATATACACTTCTATCTCATGATGGATCATATCATGAAATAAAGCAACCATGGCACATTGGTAGGTTGCCCCAGCGTTCTTTAACCCGAATGGCATGACCTTGTAACAGAAGGTGCCCCACTGAGTAACAAATGTAGTCTTCTCCATGTCTTCAGGTGCCATCTTGATCTGATTGTAACCTGAAAAGCCATCCATGAAAGAGAATACCTTGTGCTGTGCTGTATTATCAACAAGGACATCAATGTGAGGTAAAGGGAAGTCATCCTTGGGGCTGGCCCTGTTTAGATCCCTGTAGTCGACACACATTCTGACCATACCGTCCTTCTTAGGTACCGGCACCACATTAGCGACCCACTGAGGGTAAGAAGTCACTGCAAGGAACCCAGCATCAAACTGTTTCATGACCTCGGCTTTAATCTTCTCAGACATCTCTGGACGCATCCGACGGACCTTTTGCTTAACTGGAGGGCAGTCTTCCTTGGTTGGCAAGTGATGAACCACAATGTCGGTATCCAACCCGGGCATGTCTTCGTAGGACCAGGCAAAGATCTCCATATAATCATGCAGCATCTTGGTTAACCTTTGCTTCACGCTGAGCTCTAGGTTGGCACCAATCTTTACCTCTTTCCTGTCTGCCTCAGTGCCCAAGTTTATTGTCTCCACTGGCTCTTCATGGGGTTGAATTGTCCTCTCTTCCTGAAGCAACAGTCTTGCAAGCTCACCAGGCACTTCGCAATCATCTTCACCTTCGTCTTCGGCTAAGTTGATCGGATTTTCGAAGTCATAACTGGCAGTAGCAGAGTTGTTATCAGTGAGATCCAGAGTGGATTGAAACCTGTATGAGTGAGTGTGTGTGTAAATACAGCTGTTTTGAAAAATATGTAAAGGAAATAAAGACAGAAAAGGAGCATAAAATTTGCAATGCGAGAAAACGTCCAAGATTTTCATTCATGATATATGAAATGACAATTTATATGCCCTCACAAATAGAACCACGGTGCCTCGGGTAAGACACCGGGCCATAGAGTTTATTTATTGTTTATTACAAAATAACGAAACAAAGAAATTTATTACTGCGTCACAAAGGTAACAGGAGTATGGTCCTTAGCAATCCAATTGTTCATTCCGCCTTCGGTTGTCGGGTAGATCCAGCTATTGAATTCAGCTTCGTCCACTTCATCTTCGTCCCAATAGCATTCACTCCATGAGCAGGCAGGGGAGCTGTCACCACATTAGGCTTCTCAGATGCCTCAAACTGTACCTCCTTGGCGTCAATAAGGTCCTGCAGCTTGTTCCTCAATGCCCAACAGTCATCAGTGGCATGCCCCGGGCTATCTGAATGGTAAGCACACCGAGCATTCGGGTTGTACTTAGGAGATGCAGTATTGGGGAACTTCGGAGCCTCCCTGACAGTTACCAAATTGGTGGATAGCAACTGTGGCAGGATCTGCGATAGGGTCATGCTTAACCAGGTAAACTCTCTCCGGGGTCTTTCAGCCCTTTGAGAATTGGTCGGCCGAGGAGCGGCAGCAGGCTTAGCAATCATTACCGCGCTGACAGATCGGCGGCGCTCAGGTTTCTCTGATCTCTTGGAACCATACACGGCACTAGCCTCCTTCTTGGAGGGTTTCTTTTCAGAACTAGATGATGCACCCTTCGGAATCTTCCCAGATTTCAACCCAGCTTCAATTCTCTCTCCAGTCAGAATCAAATCAGTGAACCCTGCAGACGAATTCCCAATGAGATGGTTGAAAAATGGCCCAGATAGGGTCCCCAAGAACATGTCTACCAACTCCCGATCAGTCAATGGTGGCTGCACCCGGCCAGCCAAGTCTCTCCACTTCTGAGCGTACTCCTTAAAACCTTCGCTTGATCCTAACGACATACCCTGGAGTTGGGTACGCGTAGGGGAAAGGTCAGCATTATATTGATACTGCTTATAGAAAGCAGTAGCCAACTCCTCCCAGTTACGAACCTTGGTCCCATCCAGCTGATAGAACCATTCGAGATGAGTCCCTGAAAGACTCTCCTGGAAGAAGTGGATCCACAAATTCTTATCCGCCGAGTACGGTTGCATTTTCCGAACATAGGACCTTAGATGCAGCTTGGGACAAGACGCCCCGTCATACTTAGAAAAGGATGGTGCTTTGAACTTGTGAGGGATAATCACACCAGTAGACAAACCCAGATCTCCGAAATCCAGCCCAGGTACCTGTTGAACCTCCATAGCTTTCAACCTATCCTCCAGTTGCTTGTATCTGTCTTCTGCAGGAGGGTACTGCTCTTCATCAAAATCAGTCTCGTTGTCGGAGACTACCGGACTAGGAACCCTTGCTTCTGCCTGAGGACTACTCTTGCCAACAGAAGAACCAGCCTCTTCCTGCTGCAGAGTATTGCCAAACCTTCGGCCCGAGTTGAACAGAACAGTTCTTCTCTTCTTCTTCTTCTCCTTCTTCAGGAGCATAGCCTTCAATTCTTCTTGGCCCTGAGCCAGACCCTTGATTAATTCCTGAAACTGCGCATTCTGCGCCTGAAGAGCCTTGATGGATGTCTCAGTTGATGCAGAGTCAGGATTCATGATGCTGAAATAAACAGCGAAGAACTGTAAGCAACCTGAAAAGGGAAAAACCTGCTATGCACATGATGAATGATATGTGTTTATGCAATGCATTCAAGGGTTCGAAAATTCAACTTTGTCGTAGACAAAAAAAGGAATACACGTTATCATTAAGGAAATAACTGTTTAGTACATCAAAGCCTCATGGGCAAAAATAATACAAAAATCAAATCAATCCCAAAATACACTGCGCATCCTCTTTGGAGCTATGTAAGTGTTGAGATTCCTCTCCTCATGCAACAGGCAGGTGAGCTCCAAGACCTTCTTTTCACTGGCCTGTAGACTAGTCTCAAGAGAATTCCGTTCTTCCTTAAGCTGGATCCAGCTCTTCTGCATCTCTTCCCAGGATGTGGGCATATCAGGGTGCTGAATAGTGTAGGACACTTCTCCTTCCAAGACTGGCTCTTTGATTACTGGGAGCATGTGAGGATAGGGCATCACTAACTTCTGGGAGCGGGTGCGTACCCACTTGAGATAAGGTTCCAACGGGATGGAGTTCCTGTGCCCCAGTGTCTTGCTGTCTATCCTACTGGGCATCCTCCAAGCTTTGATAAATCTCTGGCGAAGTCCTTGGGTATCATTGTCGAAGTCAAAAACTATGTCAGGGATTAACATGTCATGAGGACCATCCCTCCGAGCATAACCAAACTGTCTCCAAGCCAGGCATGGGCTGTAAGTAATACCTCCTATGATTCCAAGTAAAGGAACATTAGGGTACTCCCCGCAACGATCAATGATAGTGACATCTTTGCTGGACCTAGGGCACCAATGTATATCTGCATGTGTAAGAGTCATCAACCGTTGTGACCATCTCAAACCTCGCTCATTCTTCAAGACTGATTGTGGAAGGTGCGAAATAAACCACCTTCCCAGGAGAGGAGTGCAACACATAAGGACACCCCTTTTTTTCATGGTTCGGGTGTAACATGAGTGAAGGATGTCCCCCAGCAACGTAGGTATAGGATTCCTGGACATAAAGATCTGGACAGCACTGATATCAATAAGCTGATCTGGGTTATGAAACAACACCAAACCATAAACAAGGAGGGCCACAACCTCTTCAAAAGCTTGCAAGTCAAGGGAGTTCCAACATTCATGGGCCTTTTCAAACAGAAACCTGGCTAAGAACCCTTTGATACCACTTCTAACTTCCCAATGTCCCTTGAGGTCGGATGACTGTAGGTGCAAGGCTTTAGCAATCTCTTTAAGCTTAGGTTCCTTTTCTGTACCGTTGAAGGGTAGCTGATCAAGGATAGGGATCTTCAGGAGCCGGGAGAACTCCTCCAATGTAGGTACCAACTGATAATCCAAGAAGGTGAAACAGTGATGCAGAGGATCAAAGAACTGGAACAGGACCTTTATCATATCTTCCTCAATGTTGGTGTTGACCAAGCTGATGAGGCTTCCATTTCTTTCACTGAATGAAGAGTTCTCAGGAATCCTGGATATAAGCTCCTTAAGCTGAGGAGGGATCCTTACAAGACTGACTTGAATTGTCTTTCTACGAACAGTTTCCATGTCCTACAAAACAAGAACAAAGATGAAAATTCGAACCCCTGAAATGGTTAGTCAATGCATATGATGCTGGATGATGTCATGATGCTATGATTAAACACACCACAGATATGTACAAAGACAAACATGTAAGGCACACAAGGCACACAAGACAAGCCCTTAAGGTTTAAGGCCAGCATGGGGTCTGGGTAGTACCCTCTTGAAGTTGGTGGGTTCAACCTGTCCTAATCAAAGTAACCGGGTTCTAAGGTTCCCAATATCACGGGATTGCTTTCATTGTTCATCGTTTCGATTTAGCCACTGAACTGGCGACCGAAATATTCCAGGAAAGCAACCCTCAATTGAGTGTAGTATCGAGTATCAACCAACCTCGGACTGCACCAAAGTCAGTTATCTCACTACCCTAAAGAGGCCAAGATAGTTTAATTAAGGTTCCTAAGGTCTGTTGATGCTTCACGACACCACGCGGAGGCCCCGTACTCTCCTTGACTGAACTCAAGGGTTACCGGTACACACCAAAGTGCCACATCAACGTAGCAGACTGTTTCAACCATGTCGGTATACCCCGCACAGTTCCCTCACAGCCTTGTTGCTACTTTCTAAGAAGGTATCCCCCAGATCCGGGTTAGGATCTATATAACTCCCAAGCAACCCACAATAATAAAGCATACAAGGAAAACAATTGAAAACACAGTTATGAACTATCTCTAAGGTACACCTCACTTTAAAAAGATATTCCCCAGCAGAGTCGCCAGTTCTGTGATCGGTGGATCTGGAACTGACTGTTTAACGCTGGTTTCGCGAAATGTCGCGGAAGCAAGAGTCGCCACCGTCTTTTATTTTCTCCAAATGGAAAGGACAAAAGCACAGAAAAATTCCTTAAAGAGATTGCTCTCGGTTCGGGAGGTAGGTTATAGAAAGGGAAGGTGTTAGCACCCTTTCTATCCATGGTTATCCATGGGCTCTTAGATACTTGCTCATTGTGTTTTCAAAAATGGTTTGTTTGCTTTTCAACTGTGGGTTTTAAAAAGTTTCTTTGAAAATTCCAGTTCGACTCTTGTATCGGTCCTCAAGAGTGTTTGAAAAGTTGCTTTCGAAAGCTTTTTGAAAAGGTGTCGGTGTGAAAAGTATTTTTGATTTGTTTTGAAATTTATAGCAAGTATCTAGAGAACCTACCTACCCTAAGGAATTCGTCTGTGTAAATGTCCTTTAAAGTAGTGCCATCCCACCATTGAGAGGTAGGTAGCACCACCGTTGGAGGTGTTCAGGTCAATTCGAGGTTCGGGACATGGTGATCACCAGAGCAATGGGAAGACACCTTAGAAGCTACCCTCATGCCAGGTTCCCGGATCATGAGGACTTACTAAGACATCCTCTACTCGACGATCACCTTTCGAGGCAAGGCAATAGTGAGGCGTACCCTAGGGGTGGTGTGTGCGATTCGTGTGTCGTTTTCATTTGCATTTATCTTGTCATGTTATTGGTGTTCTACGCTTGTTTTTATTTTGTCCATACATTCTTTCATGCTTTTGAGTTAGCAGTTAAAAAGTTGCGAGAAAAGTAAATTCTAAGCTATTACAAATGGCGCGGGTCCACATCGCCAAAATTAACCAGGACCCGATTTGACAGAAAAATAAAGAAACTAAAAAGAAAATAAGGAATTAAAAATGTACGAGCAATTATTTACAAGGCTTCGGGAGAGATACATTAATATTTACGAGAAATAAAATAAATGCGAATTAATGAGAAATTAAGAACGAAACGAGGGCGTTGGACCCTTTTGCAAAAATTGAATTAACGCTGAATTAATTAATTAAAGAAAGTAACTTGTTTTTGGTATTTTTAGTATTTATGATTTAATATAAAAAAAATTAATTAAAATTAAGATAAGACGCAAACCCTAATTCTAATTTATTTTTAGTTTATTAAGAAAAATATTGAATTTTAACCTAATTTAAACCTAATTTTTATATGCAATTTAATTTATGAAAATAAATATCTAGTTATTTTAATTATTATAAAAGAAAAAAAAAGAAGGAATAAAATTTAATCAAACCTAATTCTATGTTTTTTAATTTATTATCAAAAGAATTAAAATTAACTCCTAATTTAAGACTAATTTTATTTACATGCAAATTTGCTTATGAAAATACTAAAATAAATAATATTTTATTATTTTTTCTTTTTTCTGATTTTTATGTGTATTTTTATATTTTGTGAAAATAATTGATTAATTCAAAACAATAAAGAAAATAAAATAATAATTGAAAATAAAATATAAGGAAAATATAGAGAATTGCAAACCAGGGGGGGTGGTAGTCCCCAAATAGGAGGTTTAATCCAAGAATTCTGGCCCAACAACCTTGGTCCGTTTGACCTTTTCCAGGTAGCGTGCTAGCGCTTTGACCAGGCTTATGATGTGCTTCCAATCTATGCCTTTGATTTGATCTCCAGGGGCACGTGGATGTGGGATTCTGGAAGGCATATGGTGCGTCTTGATGTTGGCACTGCATGGGAACGTGGATTGCAAAATAATATGGGAAATAATACAGACCTGGGGCTCGAACCCAGGTCAGGACTGTTGCTACCACTATGCCTTGCCACTGAACCAATTGTTACGCTTTGTATATAAAATAAACGAAAAATAATATAATAAGAAACAATGGTTAGTGGTTTAAAAAACGCGCGAAATTTAAAAGAGCCAATGGTTGCTGGCCACGAGTTCGTCTTCTTCGCGTGCTTGAAATACAAAAACAAAAGCCACGGTTTTTTCACCGTTTCAGAATGGGTCCTTTGAGAAAATAGCGATTAGCCCTACAACGCTCATAAATTGAGCGCGGGGGTTCCATGGTCTTCGTCCTCATGCGTGATTTGAATGGTGGTGGTTAGGGGTTCCAATTTTTCTTTGTTACAAAACCCCTAATCTAAAGCTCTGCAAACCCTAAAAATCAATCATGGCATAATCGCGTGTAGTACATAAAAAGGCAATTAAATATATTGGTTAGCTTCAGAATTTCATAAGGAACATGAATCAATGAATAAAATGTTATGAAAATGCTTAGATTTGAAAACACGATTATGAGTTTTTCATGAAATATTTGGAGTTCTGTATACCGATTCCTTGAGCTTTGATGAAGGTTTTTGATTGGAATATGTTCAGTGATGCTTGAGGAAGCTAATGAGACAAGAATTCTGCCTTGAATCGCCTTGTAAGGGTGTTTTCAGATTTCAGTTTTTAGACAAAATTTTCTAAATTTGATAATGGCTTTTGGGCGCAGCTCAGTGTCTATTCTGATTAGGGTTGTGTTCCATACTTATGCAAGAGTGAATTAGGTTAAAAATATGGATCCAAATATCTTGCATTCATGATTTTGGAAATTTGATTTTCTAAGATTTTTTCCAATCTTTTTCCATGTGCTTTTTGTTCTCAATCAAGCCAATCAATCCAAATCTTTCCATATTGGTACAAGCACGAAATCTTGAGAGTGAAACATGCACAAAAAGATTTAAAACTTTAGGTTAGCATTTTTCATACATTTATTTTGATTTAAATGAATTATTATAAATAAAAATTCAAATAAATAAATAAAAAATGAATAAAGACTTACCTTTGGGCCAAGTAGTCGTGCATATGTCATGGATGATGAATTATGGAAGAAAAATGGGCCCATTAGCAATTTTAGGTCATTTGAAGTAATGTTGACTTTTCAAAATATCCAAAAATTTCCCAACTTCCACAAGGCATAACTTGCTCAATTTTTAAGATTTTCTCATGTTCTTGGACATTTTGGAAAGGTCTTTGAGTCCTCTAACCAATGCCTTTGGTCCCATGTCATTTTGATTTACCAATCTCAAGTTATGGCCTTTGACTTAAAGTCCCTTTTTGTTGACTTTTGAAAATGACCTATAATGTTGAAATTGATAACTTTTTGTGAGAGCATTTCTTGGACTTGAAATATGAAGATTAGTTGTAGGAAATGTCTTTATCTTCAAAATGAGCTTTGGATGGAATTTTTCTGATAATCCATGTGAAAGTTATGCCCTGGTCAATTTCAGTTGACTTTTTCAGCTGTCCAAATAAGGAAACTTTTGCAATTTGATGATTCTTGAGCCAAATTTTGAGAATCATGATCAAGCATTGATCAAATTATGTTTGTGGCTTCAAAATGATATGTTGACCAAAAATTTGAACTTTGACTGTCAAATGACCATTTTGCCCCTACAGTTGACTGTAGTGCAATTAGGGTTTTTGACTGTGCAATTTTGTGCTGAATGTCTTGAAACTTGATATGAGGATGCTTGACCATGTTTATAGGCATATGAGACTTGATTGGGCCCTTGAAAACTTCCTTTTCTTGATCAGAATCAAAACCCTAATTTTGACTGTATAGGAGATCTTTGACTGTGCAGCCCTTGAGGAGATTTTGAAGCTTGGCTTGGCAATTTCTTGGAGAATATGGGAGGGCAAATTTTGGGGTACAACAGGTTTAATATATATTTATATACTTATATACTTATATACTTTATTTAATTAAATAATTAGGACAAAAATACAAAAAAAAATACATTTTCATTTTATTAATATTTTACACTAAAAATAACTTTTTTACAATATACTTTTATTTTTTGTATAAATTAATATATTATTGTATATAATTAATAAATAATACTATTTATTTAAGAATTAGGGTTTTTGCCCTAAATAACAAAATACTTAAAATTGGCTTTCTTTTTTTTTTATACACTTCACATTAAAAAATATTTTTTCATACATAAAAAACATTTTTTGCATAATACATTTTGCTTGACATTTATTTGTTGTATTTTATTTAATTATTGTATATTCAAATATTGCCTTGTACTTTCAATTTGGTTTAATAACTTAGAATTTAATTTCTTGTCAAATACCCCCAATTCAAATTTGTACCCCCTCCCTATATCATGTTGTAATAGTGTAGCATTTAAATTCTCGCACATTTAAAAGCTTTCAATTATGCCATGATTAGACTTAGGGTTTTGTATGCAAAAATCAAATTAACAATTAGCTTGACCTAATTCAAAGATAACAATGCATGAAAAAACAAACACAATGCACACTTGCACCCCTAGGGTTTCATCCACTTGTTGCCTTAAAAAATGGGCCATGGTTGCATGTCAAGTACTTGGGCAAAACAAAAACAAAACAAAAGATCATAGTCCCTCGATGACGCTATCCGAGTTGCCTAAACAAAATGATCAAGTCCCTCAAGAAAATTGCCAAAGATACTTGACACAATTGCTATCATGGTGTATACGATGACCCACGCCTGTCCCGTTAACATCCTAACACAAGGTTGTTCATCAAATACAATGGTGAAACAACAATGTTAAAAGGGTTAAAAACATAAGAAAGATCTTTGAGTAAAATAGGGTAGATAACTCTTAGTTACTTGATCAAGCTTGCAAAAACATCCTTTCTATCTTCAAAACACACCTCACAACACAATTTCAAAACCCTACTTTCAAACATTGAAAACTTTTTAAAAGACAAAAACACCTTTGTATACATTCAAACAAGAATCATTACAAAGGTTGCCACAACGATGGCCTCTTTTCAAAACATCTTTTAAAATCACACACAAAGCACCATTTCAAACAATTGAAAATCAAAGCAAGTGATCTAAGCAAGTAACTAAGAGCCCATGGATAACCATAGATAGAAAGGGTGTTAATACCTTCCCTTTCTATAATCTACTCCCTGAACCCAAGAAAACATCTCAAAGGTCTTTTCTGGGCTTTTTGGCCTTTCCTTAGGATAAAATAAAAAGTCGATGGTGACTCTTGCTAAACCGAAACATTTGCAACACAAATGCAAAATCCCAAGTCAGTTCTCCCACCGTATCACACACAGTATCTTAGAGATATGGCCCAACTAGCAGACAGAGTTCGTCAGGTCGGAAGATTAAAAGCTGAAAAGGCTATGGCTAGTAAAAATCATAAGAAAGAGAGAATAGCCTACATAGAGGCCGAAGAGGAGAACATAGATGATTCTCAAGACCCTTATGATTTCGATTAGTTCGAAATAGATCTTGCAGAACTGAAGGAAGCACCCCCTTATGCTTGCAAAGTTCTGCTTCCTTCCAACGAAAAGGATTCTGACGAAAGTGAAAAGAATGATAAATTCCCTAAGAAAATATATACTTTCGATATAACTAAATGTGATGAAATATTTGATCTGCTTGTTAAAGATGACCAGTTAATAGTTCCTCCTAACCTTAAGATTCCTCCGTTGGAACAAAGGAAGAAGAGGGGCTTTTGTAAATATCACAACTTTTTAGGCCATAAAACCTCACAATGTTTTCTTTTCAGGGATCTGATACAAAACGCAATCAAAGATGGAAGGATGAAGTTCTCAGACAAAGGGAAGAATCCAATGAAAGTTGATACGGATTCGTTGCTGATGGAGGAGACTAACTATGTTGAACCTCTGGACATCAATGTAGTAGAAATTGCTGAGAGGAAAGTTGAATCGAAAGTGGAATTCGAAGAGGATGGGGACTTCATCTTGATCAAGAACGAAATAGAGGCTACTGATGGCCTCCCAAAGGTGCCCAAAGCAAAGATACTAAGTGACAAAAAATTAACTGAGGCCACTGAGGGTCTCAGGATGAAATTTGAAGAAGTCAAAATTTCTGATGGTCAAATGCTGGGAGTAAATATGGTGGACTTCGAACAGCCCAACGCTGAAATGGAAGAAGTGAAACGCTGTTTGGAGAGGGAGAGAGAACAAAGAAGAGAGAACTTACCTAGAAAAGATGCGAGTTTGCGCGAATACCTCTTCCACTGTCATAAGAAAAACCAGGATAAGTTGTTGTGCCCAAGGTGCAGCATCATCTGCAACCCCAGAATTGTTGTTGAGTTCAAAAGGGCCCAGCGCGAACGAACAGGGGTCAACTGGAGGCAAGACAACCAACTGTACAGAGTCTATCCAAAAGCTGATGAAAGTCTGCTCGAATTCTTGGTTCGTTACCACAAGATTGGAACAAAGTGTTTAATATGTCCCAGATGTGCAGCGGTGTATGATAAAAAAATGGCTGAAGCGTTCGAGAGAATTCTGTTTGCATCAGGCTGGGGGCACCAAGGCAGAATGCCTTTGAATCCTGTTAACACTGGAAAAAATATGCCAAGGAGGCCAGATATCCCTTACCCCAGGGGAGCAAAGAAAGTTTCCTTTAAACTACCTGCAGAAATCCCCACTGACAGATGGCTGCAGGTGAAGGCTGATAAGGGAAAAGGGAAGTGGTGCAGCTATGACCAAGGAGGCAGGACTGTGATGGCTTACAGGAAGAAATTCAATTCAAATAGGAGGGAAGAAATAAGACTGGAGAATTACAAAGGCAAAAATCCAATGTCTCACTCTCAGTGGCACAGACACCAGAGAAATAAAAAAGCAGAAAGGGATTCGAAGCCTATGGGGTTAGGAGAATCTAGTACCAATAGCCCAACATCAGTGAACCAGACTGGGGGCAAACCCCCAGTGTCCAGGAAACTTTTTTCACCAAAGAAAGACACTGAAGAAAATAAGACTCAGAAGGAGGCTGCAAACGAAGAGGACTTGATGATTGATGACTTCGAATCGGAGGGGGAATCCTTCTTTAATGCAAACTGCAATGTAGTTTTGGTGCTGCCTTGTGAGTACAATCAGGATACAGAGGTTTATGTTGGTGAGGAGACTGACGAGGACGAAATGGCCATACATAGGCCAGTGTGTTATTATGTGATAAACAATGGAGCGGTCGAAGAGCAAAACGCTTTCTTCGAAAAGCCAGACGAAGGAATGAAGAACCATCTAAAACCCTTATTCATCAGGGAAAAGGTGGAGCAATATGGTGTGAACAAGGTTCTGGTGGATGGTGGAGCTGCTGTTAATTTGATGCCTCGATTCATGCTAAAAAGGATAGGCATGCAGGATTCAGATGTTAGACCTCACAACATGGTGCTTTCGAATTATGAAGGAAAGGTTGGTAAGACTTTGGGAGTAATACAAGTTAACTTGACAGTTGGTTCCCTCACAAGACCAACAATGTTTATGGTCATTGCTGCGAAGGCAAACTACAATCTGTTGCTTGGCAGGGAATGGATCCATGGAATTAGCGCAGTGCCTTCTTCGATGCATCAAAGGTTGGTGTTGTGGAGAGACGATGGAATTTTCGAAAACATAAAAGCAAACCAAAGTTACTATATGACAGAAATCAACAACGTGGACAAAAGAAACTTCGATCGAAATATGGCCAACATATGGCCATGTCACCCACCTGAGGAATATTTCGAGTCCAATGAGAACGCTTACTATTCTTTAACCCTTCGTCCCAATGGATTCCAATGGGATAGGGAAATCATGTGGGACGGGCAGGAGATTGAAGAAGATGAAGTGCTTTTATAGCCTTCCTCAACAGTTTAAAGGTTTTTGACCTTTGAAAAAAGGTGGGATACGTGTAACTCCCTATTGGAAAGAGAAAAGGTGGATTTTTTGAACTTCCTAGGGAAGTGACGTTTTGCTGCTAATTATTAGCTATAACTGCTGTGATTGCACGTTTAGATATGATGATTGGACGTTTTGCAGAAAGTTGGACACTTACTCTGCAATCGTGTGCAGTATTGTCATCATGAGTTTTGATACTCTCGAAATTGCATGGATAATTCAAAAACAAGTATTTCTTTATATCTATCGAAATACATGTTCTTGAGGGGCAATTTGTTAGCTGGCAATTTCGAATAAAGAATAATTGGATATCAAAACAATATTTCGAATAAGCATATAAGGAGGTTGATATCAATGATGAATATTGGTGGGAAATATAAAACCATTGTTCTAAATGACTCTTTGATTTCCAGTGATAGATGATGGATTTCGATTTGGGACTTTTAGTGTTTAAAATATAAAGAGTTCCTTTGTGCAAATGTGCCAGAAAACTAGCAAAATACTTCGTTGGCACAGGGTTCGAATTTCAAATAAGAGCGCCATTCTTAGAAGACACGTGGAAGTCAGTAAACGTAAGAAGTCTGCATGCTTCGAACGTGGCATGATTTTAGAGTAGGACCGTTAGGGTCAGGATATTATAAATAGGTGTTTTTATGTTAGAATTGGTGTGTTCATTTCGTGTACTAAAAAATCTCAAACACTCAAATTACCGTGACTTAAGGGAAACGAGTTAGAAGACAAAATGTACGTATTGAACATCATGATTCTTTATAATTTCAATACAAGTCCTTTTATATTTCTTTCACTTTTACAGTACTTTTGCTCTTAAATCTTTCGATTTCCTTTTATTTCCTTATTTTACTTGCTTTCAAACACATTTATCTCTTTAGAAACTTCACTTTTACTTTATCCTTTTGTTCAAACACTTCATATTTCCAGAAACTGTTATATTCTCAGAAACTCCTTATCTTTACATTCAAGTATTAAATCTTAAGTCTAATTCGAAGCCTTTTTTCCTTTGTACATTCAATCAGTTTATTTCTATAGACAATCTTAGAGATATTTCTTAAGAATCTCACATTCGACATTAACATACAATATAAGTTTATCAAGATAATGGGTATGAACATAGAAATGAATTATGACACATGTGTCCTAGGATCAATCTAGTCGATCCTGCAAGTAACCAATAATAATCAATAAATTGGAAGACTAGTGGTTGTTTACTAGAAATCACTGTAAACAGACACAATAAATGATTTATTGAACACTAAAATAACTAATTTAAAGTCAATTTTCAACTATAAATTAGACTAATTGTGATCGATGTCTCTCAATCGCTAAAATGGATCTCATAAGCTTTGCAAAGAGAGCATTCTCTTGACCTAAATTACACGCAAAACTGTCAAAATTCTCACCATAATGATTTCTAAGACACTCCACACGTTGTCTTAAACAGAACCCCTCCAAAAACGTCCAATTAGAGACTCCTTCAATCGCTACTTATTCGATGGGCACCACAAAGAAGTGTTTATTCTGAAACCTTGGAGAGTTTCTAATTAGTCAAGTAATATTAAAGACTTCCAAACTTAAATTATTCAAACTTACCTACACAATTATTCTCTTTTCTATAAATATGTGTTACTCCGGGGGCTTTCCACGGCTGCATATGAAACATGGCTCTTTTGACATCCTCATCTAAGTTAGGCGCCATTAGATTCTCCTTATCCTCCATCAGTAACGCAGGAAACGTAACTTCAGTTTGTCTCCAAGGCCGCATCGCTTGATTCTCAGAGAATAAGTCCCTGTAAAACTCATTCACCATACTTTGTAACAAAGTTCCATCCTCTACCCAATGACCTTCCTCATTCTTAAGCATTAGTATATTATTATGCCTTCTTAATACTTCATATTTCTATCCCCATCTGCTAACCATTTGGCACGGGACCGCTGAAACCACATAACCTCCTCCCTTTTCATAATATCCGTTGGCCCCCATGATACATAGGGCCTCTCCAAGTAAATTTCGGTCCACTAGCTCCAATATCAATCAGCTTACAGTTATGTATTCTCTCATTGAATTTATTACACTTCCTAACTGATACAGCAGCCCCACCTCTTTTTTCATCAGCTGACGCAACGTCGTTGAAATCTCCCATCGCTAACCAAGGCTCCTGCATACCATTTGCTATATCAGTCATCTCCTCCCATAATTTCTTTCGGGTATCCTCTATTGGACTAGCATACACCAAAGTCAGGAGCCATGTTGTACTCTGCAGATAATTTATTCGCAAGTGCATGAACTGAAAATGTTTCACATACACTTGGACATGTACAACATCCTTCTTCCATCCTATTGCAATACCGCCTGAGAAACCATGCACATCAGTGCCTTCAAAACCATCGTATCCAAGCATTCGAAATGTGCGCACCAAACGCCTAGTATCACACCTCGTTTCCATGAGAACAATCATACATGGCTTATTCAACACCACATATTGCTTACAGTACCTATACAATTCTTTGTGGGCTGCACCTCGACAGTTCCACACGAAGATTCTACTATCTCTAAATCATTAAAAAACATATGGAGAAAAACACACCCGATGCAAGACACAGCCACCTGAAAGTTATTAAAGGACATTTGGAGTGTCCTCAACCACCTCCATATCAGATTCCCAATTGACTTCCTGTCCAAGAGCATTATCCTGTGAGCCAACTACTACTTTGTGTGATCCTCCTTCATGTCCCTCTCCCAACTGCAGTATAGGAGGAATGTAATTTCTCCAATTAGGTGGACGTGGCAAGTTTGGCTCAGCAACTTTATTAACTCCAAACTTTGATATTCCTATACCGTCACTAACATCCGCGCGATTCATTTGTTTTGTGATGCTCTCAATAAATTTCGCCCCCATCAATTCCTTTAAATTATCCACTCCTTTTTTAACATGTGTGCCCACTTTCCCTTTGAAGCTATTACCATTTCTAGTTGCCAGTTTTTGCTCCCTGGCTTGTTTAGCCAAGACAACCTCCTTATTAACATCCACATGCCTCACCTTAATTGTTTTCCTTGAATTCCCTTTAGTACCACTAGCCTGATGCACATCAGATGTGCCTTCTGATTTTCTCCCAGTTGTAGCATCAGTTTTCCCCACATCTTCATGTACCACCTCATCCACTTCTATCTTTTGAATCACCGTATCTTGGTTCCACCACTTTTCCCTACTGTCTTCAACTACTTCATCCTGCAGAGCCGTGAATCCAGATCTTGCAGCCTTATGTATCTCATTTGATCCCACATTTGCACCTTTAACTCGTTCGTTGACCGCTGTCGGATTCTCCACAGTGCCATGCACTCTTCCCATAACTCTCCCTCCTTTATTATCCCCTCCAACCATAGTTTTCTGTATGGGCATCTTCTTAATTATCCTGGCCTTTTGTACTACTCTCCACGGCCCATCACCATATCCTCCCAATAGTCCAGATTTCGCTGTTTCTCCCACCTCCTTTCCAGCATGCAATTCTACGTTCACCATGTCATCCCGATTCTTTTCCTGGCAACCCTCTTTATAATGTCCAAACCTACCACAATTCACATATAACAAGTGAAGCCCTTCGTATTCGATGTGATATTTGCGTTCCTTCACAATAAACATAGCCACCAAGGGTTTTGTCAAATCTACTTGAACACATATCCTAGCATATTTTCCATATTCTTGTGCTAATGTATTCTTATCCACTTTGACGGTCTTGCCAATTCTATCACTTAAGAATTTCAGCGCCTCCTTATCATAATATTCAATTGGCAGTCCTGAAACTCGCACCCACACCGCCACCTCCTTTATCGTGTCACTCGCTGGTTGAAAGTTCAGGCTCCATTCTTTGACTGTTAAGTAATGGTCGTATATGAACCACGATCGATCCATAAGCGCATCACACTGATCATCCTCATGCGAAAAAGTGACCAAATAATAGTCATTACTTAGGTCAATGATATTGATTATTTCCTTCCGCACCCACATCTGCTTTAAACTAGTCTCAAGTGCCTTGTACCCTATTCTCCACCCAAGCAGCTTCACAATCACTCCCCTTCTCCATTTCGGGACTTACAGAAACAACTGAACTTGGCAAATATTTGGGAGTGTTGAATAAACTTTAAATGTCATTAGTAGTGAGTTTTAATAAGGTAGTGGGAAGGTTAAGAATCATTGTAAGTTGGAAAGTCAAATTGTTAGTGGGTTATAATAGTATTTAGTATTTGTATTTAATTTCCTAGAATGACAGAAGTCATTTGGGTCTATATAAAGACCAACATTGTATTTTTTAAACAACAACAAGAATATATAAAAGTCTGCTCCTTTTATAACAAATTGGCCTCAGAGCTCATGGAAAACATGATGAATGAAATTTCGTTGCCACGGCTAACGAAGTCAAATTACGAAAATTGGATTATCCAAATGAAAGATCTTGTTGGATCTCTAGATGCGTGGGATGTGACCAATGATGGGTTTGAAGAACCATCAGAAGTTGGGGGATATACGGCAGCTCAAACGAAAGCACTAAAAGAGATACGATCGAAGGACAAACGACACTGTACATGTTGTTCAGGGCTGTAGATGAATCAGGATTTGAAAAAATAGCTGGTTTGACTATGTCGAAAGGAGCGTGGGACACGTTAGAGAAGGTGTACAAAGGAACAGATCTTGTGAAGAAAGTTTGACTCCAAACTCTTTGAGGTGAAATGAAGAGGATGCAGATGAAGGAGTCATAAACTGTATCTGACTACATCACGCGTGTGCAAAAGGTGGTGAATCAACTCACCAGAAATGGCGAGACAGTAACTGATGCAAGAGTTGTTGAAAAGATCTTGAGATCTTTAACAGACAAGTTTGAGAATATTGTGTGTGCAATAGAAGAGTCGAAGGACCTTTCGACGCTCTCAGTCGAAGAGCTCGCTGGTTCTCTCGAAGCACATGAACAACGTAAAATGAAAAAGAAGGAAGAAGCGGTCAAAGAAGAAAATAAAACCAATGAATCGAACAAAGACGAAAAGGTACTCTTTTCTCAAAGCTTTCGAGGAAGAGGACGTGGACGTGGAGGTCGTGACAGTGGTCGAGGCAGCAACTTTGAAAGAGGACAATCGAGCCAACAAAATTGGTGTGGCAGAGGATGTGGTAAAAAAGGTGGTCGTTCGAATCACTTCAACTTCGAATTCTACAAGTGTGGGAAGCATGGACATTACGCGAAGGATTGAAACTCCTACAGATGTTACAACTATGACAAAGTGAGACATCTTACAAAAGACAGTCGAATCGAAAGGAAGATTGAAGAAACAACCAACCTAGCCTTAGAAGATGAATCGAATGAAGGTTTTCTCCTGATGGCTCAAAACGAAGTCAACACCAATAATGACAATGTTTGGTATCTTGACTCAGGAGAAAGTAATCACATGTGTGGTTACAAACACCTGTTTAAAGATATGAAGAAGATTGAAGATGGTAATGTATCTTCTAGAGATGCATTGAAAGTGAAGGTTGAAGGAAAAGGCACAATCAGCTACTTGCAGAAAGATGGCTTGATTGGATCAATCGAAGACGTTTACTATGTACCAGATCTCAAGACCAACATCTTGAGTTTGGGACAACTTATAGAAAAAGGTGCTTCGATACTTATGAAAGATCGAACACTTCATTTGAAGGACAAAGGAGGACATCTGATTTCCTATGTCGAAATGGAAAGAAATCGAATATACAAACTGAACCTGAGAAACGTTTGAGAGAAATGCCTGCAAATCGAAATGCAAGACAAAGAGTCACTATGGCATATGCGCTTTGGTCATCTACATCATACTAGTTTGAGAAGGTTAACAAAGAGGTATTCAAAAAGTTCAAAATAATGGTGGAGAAGGCAACAGACAGACATATCAAAGCAGTTCGATCTGACAGAGGAGGTGAGTACACTTCGATGGCTTTTATGAAGTATTGTGAAGAGCAGGGCATAAGGAGATTCCTAATTGCACCATATTCACCTCAACAAAATGGTGTG
The DNA here is from genome assembly GCA_948472305.1 of Vicia faba. Lineage (NCBI taxonomy): Eukaryota > Viridiplantae > Streptophyta > Magnoliopsida > Fabales > Fabaceae > Vicia > Vicia faba. The sequence goes on along the minus strand of CATIWC010000822.1, from coordinate 171,181 downwards.
GCTGAAAGGAAGAATCAAACTATTCTTGACATGATTCGATCAATCCTTAAAAGCAAGAACATGTCGAAAGAGTTCTGAGCAGAAGCAGTACAATGTGTTGTTTATGTTCAGAATAGATGTCCACATTCGAAGCTAGAAGACAAGACACCACAAAAAGCGTGGAGTAGAGAGAAGCCAATAGTTTCTCATCTCAAAGTATTTGGTAGTGTTACTTATGCACATGTACTAGATCAACGAAGAATAAAGCTTGAAGATAAAAGTCAGAAGTACATATTCATTAGATATAATGAGAAGACAAAAGGGTATAAGGTATTCGATCCTATAAGCAAGAAAGTGATCGTGAGTAGAGATGTTTGAATAAACGAAGCAAGCAAGTGGGACTGGAACACTTCGACATAAGTTATTGATGCAATCGAAGAATCAACTATAGCTGTACCAACAAGCATTTCAACATAACATGAAGACAATTAAGATGAAGATGAACCTCCACAACCCAGAATGAGAAGTTTGCAAGATTTATATGACTCAACAAATGAGGTACACCTTGTGTGCCTTCTAGCAGATGCTGAAAACATCAGTGTCGAAGAAGCGTTACGAGACAAGAAGTGGAAAGGTGCCATGGACGAAGAGATTAAAGCAATCGAACGCAACAATACTTGGGAGCTAGTCGAATTTCCAAAAGGAAGTCAACCCATTGGTGTAAAGTGGATATTCAAGAAAAAGATGAAAGCACAAGGGGAAATCGAAAGATTTAAGGCATGACTGGTTGTGAAGGGGTACAAGCAGAAAGCAGGAATTGACTATGACTAAGTGTTTGCACCTGTTTCAAGAATGGAGACAATTTCATTGCTCATTTCTCAAGCTGCTCAATTCAAGTGGCCAATGTTTCAAATGGATGTCAAGACAACCTTTTTGAATGGTGTTATCGAAGAAGAAATATATGTCGAACAACCAATTGGATATATGAGAATTGGAGAAGAGAAGAAGGTGCTGAAATTGAAGAAAGCGCTGTATGGGTTAAAGCAAGCACTAAGGGCATGAAACACACGCATTGACACATATTTCAAAGAGAATGGATTCGAGCAATGTCCTTATGAACCTGCCCTCTATGTGAAGAAAAATGGAAGTAATGTATTACTTATTGCTCTTTATGTTGATGACCTTATTTTTTTAGGCAGTGATGTTTAGATGATCAAAGAGTTCAAAGGCACCATGACAAGCGAATTCGAAATGACAGATTTAGGTCTGATGAGATTATTTCTTGTTCTGGAGGTTCGACAAGAAGAAACTGGGATCTTTGTCTCACAAGAAAAATATGCAAAAGAAATCCTAGAAAAGTACAAGATGAAGAACTGCAATCCAACTTCGACGCCAATGGAACCAGGTGCAAAACTGTCAAAGTCTGATGGAGAAGAACGTGTCATAGGAAGCAAATATCGAAGCTTGGTAGGTAGTCTTTGATACCTCAAATGCACAAGGCCAGATATTTGCTTAAGTGTTGGAATTGTAAGTCGATTCATGGAGGAGCCAGTACACACACATTGTAAGGCATTGAAATGAATCCTAAGGTACATCCAAGGAACAATATCACTTGGAACGCTTTATACAAAAACAGAAGACTACAAGTTAGTGGGTTATTCTTACAGTGACTGGTGTGGAGACATAGACGATCAAAAGAGTACTTCTGGATATGTGTTCTTCATGGGAAACACAACATTTATTTGGCTTTTGAAAAATCAACCTATAGTAACTCTTTCGATGTGTGAAGCAAAGTATGTAGCAGCATCTTGATGCGTTTGTCATGCAGTATGGCTTAGAATATTGATGAGAAAAATAGAGCTAAAACAGGAAGGTGAAACTGTAATTCAAGTTAAGAATAAATCTGTAATCGAGTTGGTAAAGAATCTTGTGAACCATGAAAGAAGCAAACACATTGACGTTCGCTTCAACTTCATTAGAGAACGTGTGAAGAAAGGAAGTGTCAAATTGAAACATGTAGCAAGCAAGGAGTAAGCAACATATATGTTCACTAAACCATTATCGAAAGAAGTCTTTGACAGAGGCAGAAGAATGATAGGGATGATGGATGGTCGAAACATTTAAGTTTACATAGGAGTTTTGTTTAATAAACTTTAAATGTCATTAGTAGTGAGTTTTAATAAGGTAGTGGGAAGGTTAAGAATCATTGTAACTTGGAAAGCCAAATAGTTAGTGGGTTATAATAGTATTTAGTATTTGAATTTGATTTCCCGAATGACAGAAGTAATTTGGGTCTATATAAATACCAACATTGTATTTTTTTTAAAACAACAAGAATATATAAAAGTCTGCTCCTTTTATAACAGGGAGCTCCTGTATTAGGTAGAGCACCAAAGAAGGCAGACTATCAATTCTTGGTACAAAGATTTCAACAAAAACTTGCTATGTGGAAGACTCAATATTTAGCGTTTGCGGGGCAAGTTACTTGGGTCAAAAGCGTCTTGGAAGCTACTCCTATCTATAGCGTGTTGGCAGCTAAAATACCTCAAACTTATTTAGATGACATTCAAAGGTTGCAGAGGGACTTTATCTGGGGAGATTCGGGGCACAAACGAAAATGGAACGCCATTGGCTGGGATGCCGTTACTTTGCCAAAGAGATTGGGAGGGCTTGGGTTGCATAATCTAAAGCACGTGAATCAAGCGTGCCTCATGAAGTTGGGGTGGAAGATGACTATTGCTCTCGAGTTTTACACGCAAAATATGGTCATAACATGGTGAATAATGTGATGATAAAAAAACCGACTGATTCTGCTTTCTAGAAAAGTCTGGTCGATCTGCAGCCGAAGATGGATCAATTTAGTTGTTGGATAGTGGGTGCGGGGGATACCATCGATGCGTGGCATCATCTTTGGTTGGAGCCGAGTCTGGTGGTGGAAAAGCATGTTACGGTTCTGACAGGATTGCAGGGGCTCAAGGTAAAAGATCTAGTTACTGCAGCAGGTACGTGGAACCGGGACCTGCTCCATGGATGGATACCAGAATACTTTTTTCAGCGATTTGCGGGACAGATTCCACCGTAGGATAATACTGGAGCCAACATTCATGGAATTTCTGGGAGTGAGTCTTTGGCATACACTGTGTCGGGTTTGTATTCTAAGATTTGTGGTTATGATAACATGAGTGAGCATGATCATTAGAAGTATGTTTGGAAGCTTTGGGTTTCAGAGCGTATTCGATATGCGACGTGGTTGGTTATGCATGGTAGGCTTCTTATAAACATGACAAAGAAGCTGATGGGATTAGGCCATGGAATGTGTGAATATTGTGGAAATATGGAGGAGTCCTTGATTCATGTGTTAATGGACTTTCCTCTCGCAACAAGTCTTTGGTTACAATTAGTGCCGGTTAATAGAAGAGGAGTGTTTTTTATGAGATGTGGAGGAGGGGTGGTTGCTGATATTAAAAATAACCACAAATAGAGAGGACGACGGGGGTGGAGCGATGTTTGGGCTATTACTTGATATTGTGTTTGGACTTGGAGAAATAAAGAGTTACATGAGGATAATTTTGTACGCCCTATTGAATAAACTTTAAATGTTATAAGTAATGGATTTTTATTAATAAGGTAGTTGCAAGGTTAAAAATCAAATGTAATTAGAAGGCCAAAAGATAGTGGGTTATAATAGTATTTACTAATATCATTTACTTTCTTAGAATAATATAAGTCTTTGGATCTATATAAAGACCAAGATTGTATTTTATTAAACAACAAGTTATAGAAGTTTGCTTCTTTTCTCTAACAAATTGGCATCAGAGCGAATGGCAAAAATGATGAATCAAATGTCATTGCCACGGCTAACAAAGTCAAATTACAAAAACTAGAGTATCCAAATGAAAGCTCTTCTTGAATCTCTAGACTCGTGGGAGGTGACCAGAGATGGGTTTGAAGAACCAACAGATGTTGAAGGACATACTGTTGTACCCCAAAATTTTCCCTCCCATATTTCTCAAGACATGTCAAGAAGAATCTCCAAGTTGCTCAAGATTGCTCAAGAGTTGGACAGTCAAGCTATCTCCTAAGACAGTCAACCTCAAATTAGGGTTTTATGTTGCATCAAGGTCCTGGCATCCAAATGACCTCAATTTCTACCCAATGTCCTAATATGTTCTCAAGATCATCCATGTCAAATTTCAAGCCTTGCAGAGGAAGTTTGGTCAGTCAATTGCTCAAGAGGTCAAAAAATCGATTGTGCAAGGGCAAAAGTCAACTGTGACCTATAAACAGTCAAACTTTAAGATTTTTTGTCAACATTCTCATTTTGAAGGATATTTCATCATTTGATCAAGGGTTAATCATGATTCATCAAGGATTGCTCAAAATTCATCAAGATTCAAAAGTTGCTAAATTAGGGTTTTGTAGGAAAAGTCAACTAAACTTTGACCAAGCATAACTTTCTCATACTTGATGCGAAATGACCAATCCAAATCTCATTTTGAAGAGAATACAATTTATTACAATCCATCTTCATACCCCAAGATCAACAAATGCACTCACAAGAAGTTACAAATTTGGACATTATAGGTCATTTTTGAAAGTCAACAAAAACACCTTTTTTTCCAAAGCTTATAACTTGAGCATGGAACATCAAAATGAGATGAGACCAAAAGGGTTGGTTAGAGTAAATATCTAGCTTTCTAAAAAGTCCAAGAACACCTCCAAAAGTTCAAAATTGAAGAAGTTATGCATTGTTGAAGTTGGGAATTTTTCCAAAATTGCCAAAAGTCAACTATCCCCAAAACTTCAAATTTTGTCAAATGGGTCCACTTTTTTTCACTTGATTTGATCTTGTCACACTCCACACGTGTCCTAGCTCCAGCCTTATGACCATTCATCAATTTTTCTATTTTATTGGATTTTTTATTGAATTAATTTATTTTAAATCAATTTAAATCAATTTAAATCAAATAAAATCTAAATATTGATCATTTAGGATCTTTTTGATTGATACAGGTCTTAATTGTCATCATGGACATGATCAAACTCGTATCTCACCATACATGAACAAAAAGGTGGTTTCTGGACAAATTTGGAAGCTTTTTCATGGAAGATTAAATCATATCTCCAAGCATTGATTTGCAAAGATTCAAGTCCAAATATTTGACCTAATCCAATGCTCATTACATATAAAAGCTAGAGGCACACGAATCAGAGGCTAGAGGCTGCATAAACATCAAAACCAAACTTGAAAAAAAAGTGGAAAAGCTTGAAACTGAAATCGAGCATAGAGGTGTTTTCAAGGCCAAAACTCAACGTGAATCTATTGCTGGATCATCCTTGAAGGGAAACCAACTCAAAACCAATCCCCATACACGTTCCAAAGCGCTGTAAGTCTCTCTGAAAAACGCCTTTCAGTTGAATTCGTATCTCATAGTTCTTGCACTTTTCTTGCAAAATCTTTACATACTCATGCTTATCGTTCCATTTAGAAGCATTTTGCATTATTGAATTGCATTTTCATAGCCTGTAACCCCCTAGCCGAATCTAGGGTTCTTAGATTGTTTTTTGGGCGTTTTCTCTACAGGTAAAATCAGGGCAAACAATGGACATGGGTGAAATCAGGATGCCCAGACGAATCGAACCATGGTCTTGGAACTAATTTCCATGGCCTGAAATTGATTTTAGGAGACACCTACGGATTTAGTTGCGGATGCAAATCCGCAGATAAAAAAACCAGGTCCAACGAAGAAGATGAATACGTGCCTTCCCCCCATTGGACGTTTCAAATTGTGCACATTTTTGTTTTTTTATTCTGGCATAATAATTGTTTTTCCATATAATAATTGCTACCTAATACATTAACAATTAAACACATTGGCTCAGTGGCGAAGGCATTAGTGTGAGATCCAACAGGACCTGGGTTCGAATCCCAGGTCCCTAACATATTTGTTGTATTTTTCTTTCAGATATTCTAGTACAAGACCAAGCGCATGGTACATGATACACCATCACCTAATCATTTTCCAGATGGCCCCAGGCCATATCTGGTGGTCAAGAGTGAAAGTCCATCATAAGACCTAGTCAACGTGCATGCAGGGAATTCCAGAAAGTCAGCCCAGGCCAGCGCCTGTTGGGCCTTGAAAATTGTTATCTCACCTCCTTTTGGACCCAAAACCCCCATTGGTTATTTCCTTTTCTATTTTTTTATATATTTATTTTATTGTTATTATTTATATTATTTAAATCACTAACCAATTAGTCTTTTTCTTAATAAAATAAATAAAAAAACCAAAAAATATATTTTATTTATTAAAACTAAATTCAGCATTTTATTTTTGTAAATAAATATTAATTTAATTAATTTAGTTTTAATTAGGTATAACTTTTAATATTTTTGCAATAATTAAAATTAATGTAGATAATTAGTTTTTACTAACTTTGATCAAATTCATTTTATTTCCTTAAATATAAAAAAAAATCCAAAAAAAAATATTATTTTCAGTAATCAATTAATTAATTAATTTATTTAATTAACTTAGTTTATTTCCTTTTAATTCAAAAAATAACAAAAAAATTCTTTCTTTAATAACAAAAGGATCAAAACCCTAAAAAACTCGCATTCGATTTAATTTTCCGCACGCGATCCATTTTACCATATTGATGTAATTGTTTCCGGAATGTAATAGCTTTAAATAGGACTTTAATTATTTTATCACTTTCTTTTATTTTCCGCATTTTAATTTCAAGGGTTGTTTTTGGCGATGTAAATACCCGATGCCTTGTAATAGTTAGATTTAATTTCCACAATTTATTTTCCGCAAAATATAATTGTTAGATGTTTGATAATAGGGAATGCATGACAAGATCAAATCTTTAACCTAAAATCAACATAGATCACCCATGACATGTACAAAGATAAAATTAACCGAAATAACACACTCGCACATGCGCACTCTTAGGGTACACCTCGCTTGGTTGCCTCCGAACATGGTCATTGAGTATAGGAAGTTTTAGAGGTTACTCTCTTGTCCAAAGATCATAGTTGCCTCGAAACAGTTGCTTCGGAAAAATGATCTAAGACATTAGGGTTACCGCTAAGGCGTCCTAACATTGCTTTAGTGACCACACGTCCCTTAATCGAATTGACCCTTAAACTCCAACGACGGTGCTACCTACTCATTCATAGTGGGATAGCATTGTCTAAAGGATATTAGCACAGATTAATTCTTTTTTCGAGTAGGTAGATGGTTCTTAAGTACTTGCTCCTTCAAAACAAAACAAAACTTTTCGCACTTACACTTTTCAAACAAAAACTTCTTTCAAACCCACAAACACAAAGAAAAGCAATTTTGAAAACACTTTGAGCAAGTACCTAAGAGCCCTTGGATAACCACGGATAGAAAGGGTGCTAACACCTTCCCTTTCTATAATCTACCCCCCGGACCTGAGAAACATCTCGAAAAAGGAATTTTTCTGTGCTTTTTTCCTTTCCATGTTGGATAAAATAAAAGACGGCGGCGACTCTTGCTTACCGCGACATTTTGCAAAAACAAACACAAAACGCAAACCAGCATTCCAAAAACAGTTCTTTCCCACCGTATCACAGAACTGGCGACTCTACTGGGGATATCTAATAAGTGGGGTGTACCTTAGTGTTGTACCCCAAAATTTGCCCTCCCATATTCTTCAAGGTTTTCTAAGATCATGCTTCAAAATCTCCCAAGGGTTGCACAGTCCAATTGCCTCCTAACAGTCAAAAATTAGGGTTTTGGTTCTGGCAAAGAAATTGAAGTTTCCAAGGGTCCAAACAAGTCCCACATGCCTACATACATTGTCAAACATCCATATGCCAAGTTTCAAGACTCACAGCATCAAACTGCACAGTCAAAAACCCTAATTACTTCACAGTCAACTATAGGGGCAAAATGGTCATTTGACAGTCAAAAGTCAAAATTTTTTGTCAACATCTTATTTTGAAGCCACAAACATCATTTGATCAATTCTTGATCATGATTTCACAAGCATGGCTCAAAAAGTCTCAAGATGCAAAAGTTTCTATTTTTGGACAGTTGAAAAAGTCAACTGCAAATTGACCAGGGCATAACTTCCACATGGTTTATTAGAAAAATTCCATCCAAAGCTCATTTTGAAGAGAATGACATTTCATACAACTCATCTTCACACTTCAAGTCCAAGAAATGCTCTCACAAAAAGTTATCAATTTCAACATTATAGGTCATTTTCAAAAGTCAACAAAAAGGCACTTTAAGTCAAAGACCATAACTTGAGATTGGTAAATAAAAATGACATGGGACCAAAGACATTGGTTAGAGGACTTCAAGACCTTTCCAAAATGTCCAAGAACATGATCAAAGCTTAAAAATTGAGCAAGATATGCCTTGGGGAAGTTGGGAAATGTTTGGGAATTTTGAAAAGTCAACTTTGCTTCAAATGCCTCAAAATTGCTAATGGGCCTCAATTTCTTCCATGAATCATCACCCAAAGGCTATGCACGACCAATTAAGCTAAAAGGGAGTTATTTTCTTATTTTTAATTAATTAATTGAATTTTTAATCTTATTAATTCATTTAATTAAAATTAATTATGAGAAAAATACTAAATCATGTTTTCTAAATCCTTTTATGCAGCAAATAGGTCCATTATGAGCTCAATATTTCGTGTGCCTTCTCAAGAGACAAAATCTTCCAAAATTGGCAAGTTTCCATGGCAAAAAAGATAGGAAAAGATTTGACAAAATCAACTATTTGAATCATGAATGCATAGACTTTGGGCCTGTTTTTCTTGACCTAATTCCATCCACATACATATGCAAAGCTAACCTAATGCATACAGACACAAAAGCTGCGCTAAACACAAAAGAACAAACTTGCAATTTTGGCCTAAAAAACCTTGAAACTGTTTTCATACCTAGAAGGCGTTTCAAAGCTTGAAAAACATTCCAAAAGCTTGCTAAGAGATCCAGGAAACTATTACGATCAAAACCAGTCCTCCATACTCAAGGAATTGGTAGAACAAAGTCTTACTTTTCTTGAAAATTTTCATAATTGTGTTTCATTATCCATGCATTATTTGTGATTTTCAATCATTGATTTGTACTAACATGAGTGTTCTGAAGCTAATGGCATTCTTTGATTGAACTAATAAGGCCTGTATCGTGATCCACCATTAATTCACTTTAGGGTTTCAGAAACTTTGAAAGAGGGGTTTCTTCATCTGGAAAAATTAGCCTTTTAAACCGGTTCCAATGGAATCAGGACATCCAAACGAACTGAACTCACACTTCACGCTCAATTTATGATGAACTATATGCTGATCGCTATTTTTGTGTATTACAGTTAGTGGGGGTTTAAAACCCCCGCTATCTCTTTTTTTATTTTCAGGCAAACGAAGAAGACGCTGAGTTGTTGGAATGTGGTTGGTCAGTTTGAATGATTGGCGCATTTTTGATTTGTTCAGCATAGTATTGCTTTTTCCATTATATTATTTATGTTCCACTAAACTAACAAAGAAACGCACTAGCTCAATTAGTTGATGCGCTGGCTTGCAGGTACTGGGACCTGGGTTCGATTCCCAGGTCCCCCACTTCTTCCATAATGTTTTTCTCAATAAGTTTCTATGCAACATGCTTTCAAAGGTCCATCATGCAACCCCACGTCCAAGCCTGCCAAGTGTCCCTGATGGTCAATCCAAAGGCCAGAGCGTGCAGTCTACCATACGCGCTAGTCAAAGGATCCACACGCAAGTACAGAAAAGTCAACAAAGGCCTTGGATTCAGTGGGCCAAATGCTTCAATAGACCTCCAAATTGGGCCAGATACCCCCCTTTGTTTGTATTCTTTTTCTAATTTTCTTCTTTCTTTTCAATTCTTTTTTTATTTGTTTTAATTATCTTAGTTAATTCACAAAAACAATTTTCATAATACAAAATACAGGAAAAAATCAAAAAAATGTTTTATTGTTATTAACATTTAATTCACTAATTATTTTGTAAATAAATCTTTAATAATCAATTTAGTAAAATTAGGTTAACATTTTAATCTTTTCTTAAATAACTAAAATATGTAGAAATTAGGTTTTTTTAGCATTTTTATTCCTTTTCTTAATAAATAATTTTTTCTTCATATCATTATTATTAATTGTTAATTAATTTTGTAAATAAACATGTAATTAATTAATTAGTATAAATTAGGTTAAAACTTGAATATTTTTCTTTAACAATTAAAAATAACTTAGAACTAGGGTTTTATTTAACTTCTAATTTAATTAATTTCCTTTATTTTCATTAAATACAAAAAATACAAAAAATAACTTCTTTTCTTTATTAAATAATTAATTAATTTTTAATTTCAATTTAATCTTTAAAGGGTCCAACGCCCTCGCATATTCGATTCTAATTTCTCTTCGCGCATTTATTTTTATTTTCTTTTTCAATATTATGTAATTGCTCAAGCCTTGTAATAGTAATTAGGAAATTTATTTACTTTCTGCATTTTATTAAAAAACGGGTCTTTGTTAATTTGGCGATGTATAGACCCGCGCCTTGTAATAGCTTAGGACTTTATTTTCCGCACTTTAATTTCCGCACCCTTAAAACTGCTAAATTTTGCATGAAAGAATGAATGGCCCAAATAAAATCAAAGCGTAGCTCACCAAATGCATGACAAGATAAAACATAACTGAAAACAATACACAAATTCACACACCACTCTTAGGGTACGCCTCACTGTTGCCTTGCCCCTCGAAACGTGGTCGTCGAGTATAGGACGTTTTAGTAAGTCCTTATGTCCATGATCAATGGCAAAGGGGTAGCTTCTAAGGTGTCCTACTGTTGCTCTGGTGACCACACTGTCCCTACAACGAATTGACCCGAACACCTCCAACGGTGGTGCTACCTACCTCTCAATGGTGAGATGGCACTACCTTAAGGACTTCTACACAGCTTAATTCCTTAGGGTAGGTAGATGACTCATAGATACTTGCTCTATTTCAAAAAAAACAAATCAAAAACTCTTTTCACACCGACACTTTTCAAAAAGCTTTCAAAAACAATTTTTCAAACACTCTTGAGGACTGATACAAGAGTCGATCTGAAACTTTCAAAGAAACTTTTTCAAACCCACTCACGATTGAAAAGCAAACAAACATTTTGAAAACACAAATGAGCAAGTATCTAAGAGCCCATGGATAACCATGGATAGAAAGGGTGCTAACACCTTCCCTTTCTATAAATCTACCTCCCGAACCGAGAAACTATCTCATAAGGAATTTTGTTGTGCTTTTGTCCTGTCTATATTGGAGAAAATAAAAGACGGTGGCGACTCTTGCTTACCGCGACATTTCGCGAACCAGCGTTAAACAGTCAGTTCCAGATCCACCGATCACAGAATTGGCGACTCTGCTGGGGACTTCTTTTAAAGTGAGGTGTACCTTAGGACTAAGATCACTTATGTTTTCAATTGTTGTGTTTGTTTGCTTTATTATTGTGGGCTGCATTGGAGTTACATAGATCCTAACCCGGATCTGGGGATACCCTGTTAGGTAGCATAAGCTGTGAGGGACCTGTCCGGCGTAGACCGACATGGGTGAAGCAGTGGCTACGTTGGTGTGGCACCTTGGTCTGTACCGATATCCCTTGTGTAGCAACGAGGAGAATATGGGTCTTCTGAGGAGTCATTAAGCACCAACCGACCTTAGAACCTTAAACGACCCAACTTGGCCAATAGAACAGTAGCAGTATGCTACGCCCATTGAGGCTAAACTCTCGTGATGGTTCTGGCCGCAAGAAAAGATTGCGATGCTGGAGTTATGACCGATTGAGGGTAGTCAGTGATATTAGGATCCTCTAGAACCCGATTACTTTGATAGGACAGGTTCGAGCCCACCAACTTCAAGAGGGTAATACCCAAACCCCATGCTGGCCTAAACTCTAAGGGCTGTGGTGTGACTTGTGTGCTTTCATACTTGACTACTTGCATGCTTGTTATCTGACACTTGAGTTTCTTGCAGGTTTTGTTTACAGTCCTTAATCTGGACCCATAACAGGGTTTACCTATGTTACGCCACGCATAGCATAACATCATAACATCATACCATTGCATGCATCCTACATAAGGACCAATCCATTTCAAGGATCTCAAGGGTCTGTGGTACAGGTCACGATGAACCAAACTGTCTAGCAAAGGGCAAAGGGGATTTATTTTCCTCTAAGCCAAGGTTGTCAGGGGCTATGACCCACTCGATATGGTGAGCCTTGACTCTTGAAGAAGGACTCTCAACAATATGCAGTGCCTTCCATCAAGCTACAAAATGCAAACTCTAACAATTTTCTTGTTTACCCCGCGAGATTCTTGAAAACATTGCATACATACATATCATCGCATTACAGGTACCCTTTTACAGGTCACTCATCTCCTTCGCTGTTTATTTCAGCAATGGCTTTCCAACCGGACAACCAAGATCTCTGGGCTCAAAGCGCCCAACTGCAAGAAATGTTCTTGAACCTATCCCAGGGGCAAGAAGAAATAAAGGCTCTCCTCACAAGGAACTTGGTCCTAGGGAATGCAGGGGGTATCAGGAATGATCAACTGGAAGGGCTACAAATTGAGGTGGCAACCATGAAGATCCAAATGATGGGACAGTTGATGGGCCAGATGACTCTCATTCAGGACTTAGCTCAAAAACAAGAAGAGCTCAGGGTCCTCGTCACCAAGCTGCTTCAAAATAATCAAGTGGGGAAAACAACTAGGGTTGAAGTTCCAGTCATTATTCAACCACATGCGGGGCAAGGAGACAAGGGAAAATCTCCTCAGCCGCTTCAGGGTCACGAGCCCAGCCTCAACGGGGTAGTCAGTGTAAACGAAATACGCCTGGAAGACATTTCTCTGATACTAATATACCATCATCTTTTATACTGAAGCGCTTGTTGGAGGTCAATCTGGTCACTCTAAAGGACCCTCCTCAGAATCCGAATATGACACCTTCAAGGTATAACCCCAACACCCGCTGCGCTTATCATTCTGACAGCCCGGGGCATGCTACAGATGACTGCTGGACTCTGAAAAACAAGATCCAAGACTTGATTGAAGAAGGGGTGCTAGAGTTCATGCCGGATGGCGAGATGAAAATCTTCCGCTGAGGATTCTCCATTTGAGATGACTAGCTCAAACTAGAAGATTTTTGTTCATTAGAAATTTTCAAGTTGTAATTTTCTTTTGATTGTTCAAACATTTATTCATGTTAAACGTTGTTATTTGATCAATGCATCGCACATGTCTGTTTTGAAGCAATATATTCGCATTCGCTATACTCAAACCGCTTTCATTTTTTTGATGTCAACTCTCAATTAATAAGTCTCAGCCTCTTGAGGGAGGATGACGAAAACGATACCACGATTTTTACAGTATGCTTTTGAACAGACCCCGCTGATGAGGTACAGGCATTGTTTCAAATCCTAAACACTGGAGTTATAAGGAAGATAATCCTTCGTCAACCCCTCTGAGCTAAAGAAGTAGGAGTTTTTCTTTTCGAAATTTAAAACCCTTAATCATAACCTGGGGCAGGGTAGTTCTCTCAGTTGATCCAAGTGCATAACAAATGGCACCAAAGAGGTCCTTACAAAACAAAGAAAGACAGTGATGGTTCCGGACAATCATAAAGACAGGCAGTCATTACTTCTCAAAATAAAAACCCATTAAGTCAAAACCTATGAAGGAGACTTACAAAACTGGGGCATCCCGCTGACTGTAATCACAAAAGAACAGTTCAGGCAAAAAAATAGGGATAATCAAATAAAAAAGAAAGAGGTCTTGTAAACCCTCAACAAAAAGGAAATAACTGCCTATTCCAAATAAACTGTCAATATCCGAATCATCACTGGTATATCAAAGCAAAGACTCAAACAAGGTCTAACGCACGGTCAACTGAGTTTAGGTTTGAAGAACATCACGAAGAGCGGGTGGGTACAAATAATTTGAGCCTTTATCCTTTGTTTCTTAAACCGTGAACCAGGCTACGTTATAACCCTTAAAAGTCCTAGCGGAAGCATGGGTTAGTTCGAAAGCATACTGTTACGAAAGGTATCCTGACTCCTTAAGGCCTACGGTAAATATGGAGTTGACATCACGTTTTACAAACATTCACTTGTTTTATGAAAAAGAATGCATTTTCAAAATCTTCAAGACAGACATAAGCTTTGCATTTTTGATATAACATTGTTTGCATATGAGTATTTGTTTGAACATCAGGGAAATTCGCACGATGAATACCTAGTGAACAAAAGCACTTCCAATCAAGGGGCAGACGTGATTATTGTCCATCATCTGGGGCAATTAAGTCAAGATTCGGAGAATCTCTCAAAAGGCCAAACAGCCAGGGGCAAACCTCCATCTGGATCACTTGGGGCATTGGACTATCAAATGAAGATCTTCTGGTATGGCGACACAACGCTACAACAGGGGCACCTCCCTACATCCTGAGAGCGTGGACATAGTCGAAAAAATACTGCGCATAATCAAAGACCCGCTAGGTTGACACACCTAGGCAAAATAAGGGATGAAATGAAAAAAAATATGTGCACCCGACAAGTCGAAAACCTGAAAAGGCGGCTTGGGCAAAAAAGGGTATCCCGATGGACTGAAAACCCAAAAGGGCGGTCCAGGCAAAAGTTAGGGATCAAAGCGTACGACTATGTTCCGGCATCTCGTCACTTGCCTACCAAAAGAAGATTTGTCAATCGGCAGTCACCAAGCACCTCCACAGGTAACATCAGAAACAGGGGCAGTAATGAGTTGTCTAAACAATATATTTGCTCTGTCCACCAAGGTACCAAGGTAAGTTCGGCTGAGAACGTAACCAAGATATCTTAATTCCCCAGAGAGTGAGCCAAGATTCAACAATCATCTCCCCAGCAGGAAGCTTATCCCCAGTAGATTCTGGAAGCGTCCCCCCCTGCAGAGCACGAACGCACCTCCCGGCTTTATTCAAAGGTTATTTCCCTACTAGGATATAACTGGGTTATCCTCAGCCAAAAGCCACGGAAAGATCTTCCTCGGCAAAGTCTCCCCATCCCCAGCGGAGTCTATTAATTTCTTCAACATCACATATCAACAGTATCCCCAGCGGAATTATCATCAAGCATCTCAGTAAAGTATCTCTCTTCCCACATAGTATTGTTCCCCAACAAGATCGCTAGAGTAATTTTCTCCCTGCAGAGTAATCTATTCGCCAAATTTATTCCCCAACAGAGTCATATTCTCCTACCGATATTCTTGCAACCATCACTCCCCAGCGGAAACAAAGAATGCTATTCACATCAGCCCAGGATTTAGTTTCCCGGCATCCGTCAAGGATTTGTTTCCTAAGACAAAAGCATACATTCATAAACATCACATTTTCATACATTATAGCATGCATATACGCATCATGAACACCCCAGTCTCATTTATCTTTAAGAACATCATGACATCATGCATGTCATACATTATGACATTGCATACAACTAACTCGTTACTTTTTCAGGAAAGAACGATCGACAGATAAAAGTCATTATCTGCTGAGGTTGAAGTCGCCTAAGATTCTCTCGTCATTCTGCTGAGGTTGAAAAGTCGCCTAAGATTCTCTCATCATTCTGCTGAGGTTGAAGTCGCCTAAGATTCTCTCATCATTCTGCTGAGGTTGAAGTCATCCAAGATTCTCTCATCATTCTGCTGAGGTTGAAGTCGTCTAAGATTCTCTCATCATTCTGCTGAGGTTGAAGTCGCCTAAGATTCTCTCATCATTCTGCTGAGGTTGAAGTCGCCTAAGATTCTCTCATCATTCTGCTGAGGTTGAAGTCGCCTAAGATTCTCTCATCATTCTGCTGAGGTTGAAGTCGCCTAAGATTCTCTCATCATTCTGCTGAGGTTGAAGTCGCCTAAGATTCTCTCATCATCCTGCTGAGGTTGAAGTCGCCTAAGATTCTCTCATCATTTTGCTGAGGTTGAAGTCGCCTAAGATTCTCTCATCATCCTGTTGAGGTTGAAGTCGCCTAAGATTCTCTCATCATTCTGCTGAGGTTGAAGTCGCCTAAGATTCTCTCATCATCCTGCTGAGGTTGAAGTCGCCTAAGATTCTCTCATCATTTTGCTGAGGTTGAAGTCGTCCAAGATTCTCTCATCATTCTGCTGAGGTTGAAGTCGCCTAAGATTCTCTCATCATTCTGCTGAGGTTGAAGTCGCCTAAGATTCTCTCATCATTCTGCTGAGGTTGAAATCGTCCGAGGTTCTCTCATCGTCCCGTTGAGGTAGTAACCGTCCCTGATTCATTCATCACATCATTATCAACAAAAACCTTTTGAAGTGCCAGACCCGATTCTTGTATCTTGCCAGGGTGCGTCTGAAGAGTTCGAGGATCCGATGCCTGTATCTTGCCAGGGTATATCCGTTGACGACTAACAGTACCAGACCCGATTCCTGTATCTTGCCAGGGTGCGTCTGAAGAGTCTGAGGATCCGATGCCTGTATCTTGCCAGGGTGTATCCGTTGACGACTAGCAGTACCAGACTCGATTCCTGTATCTTGCCAGGGTGCGTCTGAAGAGTTTGAGGATCCGAAGCCTGTATCTTGCCAGGGTGTATCCGTTGACGACTAACAGTACCAGACCCGATTCCTGTATCTTGCCAGGGTGCATCTGAAGAGTTTGAGGATCCGATGCCTGTATCTTTCCAGGATGTATCCGTTGACGACTAGCATTACCAGATCCGATTCCTGTATCTTTCCAGGGTGCGTCTGAGGAGTTCGAGGATCCGATGCCTGTATCTTGCCAGGGTGTATCCGTTGACGACTAACAGTACCAGACCCGATTCCTGTATCTTGCCAGGGTGCGTCTGAAGAGTTCGAGGATCCGATGCCTGTATCTTTCCAGGGTGTATCCGTTGACGACTAACAGTACCAGACCCAATTCCTGTATCTTGCCAGGGTGCGTCTGAAGAGTTCGAGGATCCGATGCCTGTATCTTGCCAGGTGTATCCGTTGACGACTAGCATTACCAGACCCGATTCCTGTATCTTGCCAGGGTGCGTCTGAAGAGTTCGAGGATCCGATGCCTGTATCTTGCCAGGGTGTATCCGTTGACGACTAACAGTACCAGATCCGATTCCTGTATCTTGTCAGGGTGCGTCTGAAGAGTTCGAGGATTCGATGCCTGTATCTTGCCAAGGTGTATCCGTTGACGACTAACATTACCAGACTCGATTCCTGTATCTCGCCAGGGCACGTCTGAAGAATTTGAAGATTCGATTCCTGTAACCAGCCAGGGCACGTCTATATAAAGAATTTTAAGATCAACTGCTGTAACAGGCCAGGTAATTATCTTTCTTTTTTTTAGGTACGCAAGTTCTCGCGAAGGAATCTCTTACGCGATCGACAACCTCCCGATGGCATCTATAAGCCCATCTCCCCCATCCATCAGTCTCCAAATGGCATCTGTAAGCCCATTCCCCGCATCACACTGCTGACACTCTACTATGTGAGTGCAAATTTCTGGGCACTCTAGTGTTCCATCATCTTCCACCTTCGGATTACGAAAGGCACGCCAGCCAATCTACACCCTCAGGTTTAAGAAGATTGAACAGGGGCAACTGTTGTACCCCAAAATTTGTCCTCCCATATTCTTCAAGGTTTGCTAAGATCATGCTTCAAAATCTCCCAAGGGTTGCACAGTCCAATTGCCTCCTAACAGTAAAAAATTAGGGTTTTGGTTCTGGCAAAGAAATTGAAGTTTCCAAGGGTCCAAACAAGTCCCACATGCCTACATACATTGTCAAATATCCATATGCCAAGTTTCAAGACTCACAGCATCAAACTGCACAGTCAAAAACCCTAATTGCTTCACAGTCAACTGTAGGGGCAAAATGGTCATTTGACAGTCAAAAGTCAAAAAATTTGGTCAACATCTTATTTTGAAGCCACAAACATCATTTGATCAATTCTTGATCATGATTTCACAAGCATGGCTCAAAAAGTCTCAAGATGCAAAAGTTTCTATTTTTGGACAGCTGAAAAAGTCAACTGCAAATTGACCAGGGCATAACTTCCACATGGTTTATCAGAAAAATTCCATCCAAAGCTCATTTTGAATAGAATGACATTTCCTACAACTCATCTTCACACTTCAAGTCCAATAAATGCTCTCACAAAAAGTTATCAATTTCAACATTATAGGTCATTTTCAAAAGTCAACAAAAAGGCACTTTAAGTCAAAGACCATAACTTCAGATTGGTAAATCAAAATGCCATGGGACAAAATACATTGGTTAGAGGACTTCAAGACCTTTCCAAAATGTCAAAGAACATGATCAAAGCTTAATAATTGAGCAAGATATGCCTTGTGGAAGTTGGCAAATTTTTGGGAATTTTGAAAAGTCAACTTTGCTTCAAATGCCTCAAAATTGCTAATGGGCCTCAATTTCTTCCATGAATCATCACCCAAAGGCTATGAACGACCCATTAAGCTAAAAGGGAGTTATTTTATTATTTTTAATTAATTAATTGAATTTTTAATCTTATTAATTCATTTAATTAAAATTAATTATGAGAAAAATACTAAATCATGTTTTCTAAATCCTTCTATGCAGCAAATAGGTTCATTATGAGCTCAATATTTCGTGTGCCTTCTCAAGAGACAAAATCTTCCAAAATTGGCAAGTTTCCATGGCAAAAAAGATAGGAAAAGATTTGACAAAATCAAATATTTGAATCATGAATGCATAGACTTTGGGCCTGTTTTTCTTGACCTAATTCCATCCACATACATATGCAAAGCTAACCTAATGCATACAGACACAAAAGCTGCGCTAAACACAAAAGAACAAACTTGCAATTTTGGCCTAAAAAACCTTGAAACTGTTTTCATACCTAGAAGGCGTTTCAAAGCTTGAAAAACATTCCAAAAGCTTGCTAAGAGATCCAGGAAACTATTACGATCAAAACCAGTCCTCCATACTCAAGGAATTGGTAGAACAAAGTCTTACTTTTCTTGAAAATTTTCATAATCGTGTTTCATTATCCATGCATTATTTGTGATTTTCAATCATTGATTTGTACTAACATGAGTGTTCTGAAGCTAATGGCATTCTTTGATTGAACTAATAAGGCCTGCATCGTGATCCACCATTAATTCACTTTAGGGTTTCAGAAACTTTGAAAGAGGGGTTTCTTCATCTAGAAAAATTAGCCTTTTAAACTGGTGCCAATGGAATCAGGACATCCAAACGAACTGAACTCACACTTCGCGCTCAATTTATGATGAACTATGTGCTAATCGCTATTTTTGTGTATTACAGTTAGTGGGGGTTTAAAACCCCCGCTATCTCTTTTTTTATTTTCAGGCAAACAAAGAAGACGCTGAGTTGTTGGAATGTGGTTGGTCAGTTTGAATGATTGGCGCGTTTTTGATTTGTTCAGCATAATATTGCTTTTTCCATTATATTATTTATGTTCCACTAAACTAACAAAGAAACGCACTAGCTCAATTAGTTGATGCGCTGGCTTGCAGGTACTGGGACCTGGGTTCGATTCCCAGGTCCCCCACTTCTTCCATAATGTTTTTCTCAATATGTTTCTATGCAGCATGCTTTCAAAGGTCCATCATGCAACCCCACGTCCAAGCCTGCCAAGTGTCCCTGATGGTCAATCCAAAGGCCAGAGCGTGCAGTCTACCATACGCGCTAGTCAAAGGATCCACACGCAAGTACAGAAAAGTCAACAAAGGCCTTGGATTCAGTGGGCCAAATGCTTCAATAGACCTCCAAATTGGGCCAGATACCCCCCTTTGTTTGTATTCTTTTTCTAATTTTCTTCTTTCTTTTCAATTCTTTTTTTATTTGTTTTAATTATTTTAGTTAATTCACAAAAACAATTTTCATAATACAAAATACAGGAAAAAATCAAAAAAATGTTTTATTGTTATTAACATTTAATTCACTAATTATTTTGTAAATAAATCTTTAATAATCAATTTAGTAAAATTAGGTTAAAATTTTAATCTTTTCTTAAATAACTAAAATATGTAAAAATTAGGTTTTTTTAGAATTTTTATTCCTTTTCTTAATAAATAATTTTTTCTTCATATCATTATTATTAATTGTTAATTAATTTTGTAAATAAACATGTAATTAATTAATTAGTATAAATTAGGTTAAAAATTGAATATTTTTCTTTAACAATTAAAAATAACTTAGAACTAGGGTTTTATTTAACTTCTAATTTAATTAATTTCCTTTATTTTCATTAAATACAAAAAATACAAAAAATAACTTCTTTTCTTTATTAAATAATTAATTAATTTTTAATTTCAATTTAATCTTTAAAGGGTCCAACGCCCTCGCATATTCGATTCTAATTTCTCTTCGCGCATTTATTTTTATTTTATTTTTCAATATTATGTAATTGCTCAAGCCTTGTAATAGTAATTAGGAAATTTATTTACTTTCTGCATTTTATTAAAAAACGGGTCTTTGTTAATTTGGCGATGTATAGACCCGCGCCTTGTAATAGCTTAGGACATTATTTTCCGCACTTTAATTTCCGCACCCTTAAAACTGCTAAATTTTGCTTGAAAGAATGAATGGCCCAAATAAAATCAAAGCGTAGCTCACCAAATGCATGACAAGATAAAACATAACTGAAAACAATACACAAATTCACACACCACTCTTAGGGTACGCCTCACTGTTGCCTTGCCCCTCGAAACGTGGTCGTCGAGTATAGGACGTTTTAGTAAGTCCTTATGTCCATGATCAATGGCATAGGGGTAGCTTCTAAGGTGTCCTATTGTTGCTCTGGTTACCACACTGTCCCTACAACGAATTGACCCGAACACCTCCAACGGTGGTGCTACCTACCTCTCAATGGTGGGATGGCACTACCTTAAGGACTTCTACACAGCTTAATTCCTTAGGGTAGGTAGATGACTCATAGATACTTGCTCTATTTCAAAAAAACAAATCAAAAACTCTTTTCACACCGACACTTTTCAAAAAGCTTTCAAAAACAATTTTTCAAACACTCTTGAGGACTGATACAAGAGTCGATCTGAAACTTTCAAAGAAACTTTTTCAAACCCACTCACGATTGAAAAGCAAACAAACATTTTGAAAACACAAATGAGCAAGTATCTAAGAGCCCATGGATAACCATGGATAGAAAGGGTGTTAATACCTTCCCTTTCTATAAATCTACCTCTCGAACCGAGAAACTATCTCATAAGGAATTTTGCTGTGCTTTTGTCCTGTCCATATTGGAGAAAATAAAAGACGGTGGCGACTCTTGCTTACCGCGACATTTCGCGAACCAGCGTTAAACAATCAGTTCCAGATCCACCGATCACACTTAGGATTAGATCATTGTATTTTCAATTGTTTGATTTGTATGCTTTATATTTGTGGGCCTGTATCAGAGTTACTATAGATCCTAACCCGGATCTGGGGATACCCTTTAGGTAAGTAGCAATAAACTGTGAGGGAATTGTACGGCGTAGACCGATACGGTTGAAGCAGTAGCTACGTTGGTGTGGCACTTTAGTCTGTACCGATATCCCTTGTGTTGAAACGAGGAGAATATGGGTCTTCTAAGGGGTCATTAAGCACCAACTAACCTTAGAACCTTTAAATTGACCAACTTGGCCATAGAACAGTAGCAGTATGCTACACTCATTGAGACTAAACTCTCGCGATGATTCCGGCTGCAAGAAAAGGTTGTTAAACTGGAATTATGACCGATCGAGGGTAGTCAGTGATATTGAGATCCTCTAGAACCCGGTTACTATTTTTAGGACAGGTTTAAACCAACTGAACTGAAAGAGGGTAGTACCTAAGCTCCTTGCCAGCCTGAAATCTAAGGGCTCTCTGTGTGACTTGTGTGCCTTTACCATGTTTGTTATTTGTGGATACTTGTGGTGTGCTTTCCATCATGACATCATGACATCATAACATTGCATACATCTTGCATTGGACTAACCTATTTCAAAGACAGGAGGGATTCATCTTTGTTCTGTTTTGTAGGTCATCATGATGCCCATGCGTAGGAATAACATCTAGATTAACTTTGTCCAGGTTCCCACCTTGCTTAAAGAGTTGGTTGCAAAAATGCCTGATACTACTTCCTTCATCAGAAGACATGGTTATCTTCTCAGTTTGGTCACTTCCAAATTGGACGAGCAGATGATGAGTGTCCTAGTTCAGTTCTATGATCCGCTGTACCATTGCTTTACTTTTCAGGACTACCAGTTGGTTCCCATCCTAGAAGAGTTCTCTGAACTGCTCGGTATCTCTATTATGGAGCAGACCCTGTTTACTGGTTGGGAGAAGATCCTTAGGCCCGAAGAGATTGCTGCAGCCCTTCATATGACCAAAGATGAGGTAATGGCTAATTGGGAGACTAGAAGTGGAGCAAAGGGTTTTCTGACTAAGTTCTTGGTTGGTAAGGCTAATTATTTCTGGGATAGTCTAGACTTCAAGGCATTCGAGGATATTCTGGCTCTTCTGATATACAGTTTGGTATTGTTTCCGAATCCTGACACCTTTGTTGATGTGAATGCGATAAAAATCTTCATCTCTTGCAATCCTGTACCCACTCTCTTGGGTGACATTCTGCATCAGCTTTATGCCCGTACTGCCCGAAAGCGGGGAACCTTGATGTGCTGTGCTCCACTATTGTCGAGGTGGTTTATTTCGCACCTCCCCAATTCAGTGCTGAAGAACAAAGAAGGCATGGGCTGGGCCTATAGGGTTATGTCTCTCTCGCATAATGACATCATCTGGATTCTCAAGGGTATGGATGAAGTGGCTATTATTGATTCATGTGGGGAGTACCCCAATGTTCCACTGATAGGAACCTGTGGGGGAATTTCTTACAATGCATGCTTGTCCTTACGTCAGTTCAGGCGAGCCAGAAGAGAAGGACCTCATGAGCTGTTAATGCCTAGTATCATCTTTGATTTTCAAGGGGATAACGACGAGCAACGTCGCAGATTCATAAGGGCTTGGGATAGAGTTCACCAATCTGATCCAAAAGCTGGGTATGCCTTATGAAGTCGTCCGACCTATCATTATTGAAGTTGCTAATGAAGAAGGGGTTCTTCCGACCATCCTCCATCCTCATATGCCCACTGACATTGGGGCACTGAAAAGGTCTTGGATGCAACTGAGAGAAGAACGGGATTCCTACCGAGAAAGGTTTAACGAGAAAGAACAGAAGATCTAGAAGTTGACTAGGCAGCTAGAGAACAAGCGGATTCTCAATGATTATGTCTGCACCGACAAGAAGAGACCATGGGAGCATTGATGGGCCTTTGATTATTTTCCTTTCCAGTTTTCATATACTTTTCAGTATTTCCATTCTTGTAACGCCTTAATGGCATCAGTTGAACAATTTGAATTCCAAAGTTTATCTAATAAAGTGTGTTTCATTTCTTGTTTACAAATTTGAATCTCCTGATTGTCTTTGAAATCATGTCATACACATTGCATCCCATGCACTTCATAAATAGGTACCCATTATAGGTCTCTTATCTTCTTCGCTATTTATTTTAGCACTCATCATGTCTGATGAACCTTCAACTGAGCAAGCAATCAAGGCTCTCCAGGCCCAGAATGCCCAATTTCAAGAGTTGTTCATGAATCAAGCTAAGGGTCAGCAAGATCTGAAGACCCTGATTCTGAAGGAGAAGAAGAAGAAGAAGAAGAGGACAATCCTGTTCAACACAGGGCACGGGTTTGGAAACAGGCTTCAGAATGAAGTTCATTTGACCACCTCATCTGGAGGGAAGGATAGTCAGGAAGAAAGGAGGGCTTCTAGCCCTGTGGTCTCCGACAACGAGACGGACTACGATGACGACCAGTATCCTCTGACCGAGGATAGATACAAACAACTGGAAGACTAGTTGAGTGCGATGGAAGTTCAGAAAGTGCCTGGTCTGGACTTTGGTGATCTAGGTCTATCATCTGGGGTGGTGATTCCCCATAAATTCAAAGCACCAGCCTTTGCTAAGTATGACGGAGTTTCTTGTCCGAAGCTGCACCTCCGGTCATATGTAAGGAAGATTCAACCGTACACCGCTGATAAGAACCTATGGATCCATTTCTTTCAAGACAGTCTCTCAGGGACTCAGCTGGAATGGTTCTATCAGTTAGACGGAGCCAGTATCCGCAGTTTGGAAGATTTGGCTACTGCTTTCTACAGGCAGTACCAATACAATTCCGACCTCACTCCTACGCGTACCCAACTCCAGGGTATGTCAATGGGAACGGGTGAAGGTTTCAAAGATTATGCTCAGAAGTGGAGGAACCTCGCCGGAAGAGTGCAACCACCCTTGGCTGATCGGGAGCTTGTGGACATGTTTCTGGGGACCTTGTCTGGTCCATTTTTCAACCATCTGATTGGAAGCTCTTCGTCTGGGTTTACAGAGTTAATTTTGACCAGTGAGAGGATTGAGGCTGGTATTAAGGCTGGTAAGATACAAAAGGGTGCTTCCTCAAGCACCGAGAAGAAGCCATTTAAGAAAGAGTCCAGTGATGTCTACAGTTCGAGAAGACAGAATAGACCTGAGCACCGCCAAGCTGTTAATACAGTTGTTATTTCAAAACCTGCTGGTGCTCCTCAGCACAATAATCAACAAAAGGACGAGAGACCTCGAAGGCAATTCACCCGTCTCAACATGACCTTATCTCAGATTCTGCCACAGTTGCTGAAGGCCAATCTGGTGATTCCAAGGGAAGCCCTGAAGAATCCAAATACAACATCACCGAAGTATAACCCTAATGCCCCCTGTGCTTATCACTCTGATAGCCCGGGGAAAGATACAGATGATTGTTGGGTTTTGAAGAACAAGGTACAAGACTTGATCGATGCGAAGGAGATTTAGTTCGGAGCACCAGAAAAGCCTAAACAGGATGTGGGAGTGAATGCTATCGGGGATGACGATGATGAAGAGTTTGACATTGACAGTTGGATTTATCCTACTACTGATGGAGGGCTAAGCAACTGGACAGCGAAGGATTTTATGCCCGTTTCTGTTATCACCCAGTAATGAAGCTTTTTGTTTTTAATTTGTAACAGACAATGTTTTAAACTTTATGGCCCGGTGTCTTACCCGGGGCACCGTGGCTTTCATTTGTGAGGGCTTTATGTGTGTCATTTTCATATATCATTAATAAAAGCATTGGACGTTTCTTGAATTTCAAATTTTGTGCTCCTTGTTTTTCTTTATTATATATTGCAAAACAACTATTTTACACACACTCATATATACAGGTCCACATCCACTCCAGATCTCACTGGTAACGACTCTGCTACTGCTAGTTATGACTTCGAAAATCTGATCAACTTAGCCGAAGACGAAGGTGAAGATGATTACAAAGTGCCCGGTGAACTTGCAAGACTGCTACTCCAAGAGGAGAGGGCTATACAGCCGCACGAAGAGCCGGTGGAATCAGTGAATCTGGGTACATAGATAGACAAGAAAGAGGTCAAGATCGGGGCAAATCTGGAGCTTAGTGTGAAACAACAGTTGATTCAGATGCTGCGTAACTATGTTGAGATCTTTTCCTGGTCTTACGAAGATATGCCTGGGTTGGATACCGATATTATGGTTCATCGCCTGCCTACCAAGGAATATTGTCCTCCAGTGAAATAGAAGGTTCGCCGAATGCGCCCAGAGATGTCCGAGAAAATCAAGGCTGAAGTCATGAAACAGTTTGACGTCGGTTTTCTAGCAGTTGCTTCTTACCCTCAGTGGGTGGCCAATGTGGTTCCTGTGCCGAAAAAGGATGGTAAGGTTCGAATGTGCGTTGACTACAGGGATCTTAACAGGGCAAGCCCCAAGGATGACTTCCCTCTACCTCATATCGATGTTCTGGTTGATAACACCGCTCAGCACAAAGTATTCTCCTTTATGGATGGTTTCTCCGGTTATAATCAGATTAAAATGGCTCCCGAAGACATGGAGAAGACGACCTTTGTCACTCAGTGGGGTACTTTTTGCTACAAGGTCATGCCTTTTGGACTGAAGAACGTTGGGGCAACGTATCAACGTGCCATGGTTGCTTTGTTTCATGACATGATCCATCATGAGATTGAAGTATACGTCGACGATATGATTTCAAGGTCTCAAACTGAGGAAGAACACCTTGACCATTTGCAGAAGCTGTTTGACAGGTTGAAATTGTACAAGCTGAGGTTGAACCCGAACAAGTGCACCTTCGGGGTGAGATCTGGTAAACTGTTGGGTTTCGTCGTAAGTGACAAAGGTATTCAAGTGGACCCTGCAAAGGTGAAAGCCATACAGGAGATGCCAGGTCCTAGAACAGAGAAAGAAGTCAGAGGTTTTCTGGGACGACTGAACTACATTGCCCGATTCATCTCGCGCCTAACTGCTACTTGTGAGCCAATCTTCAAGATGCTGAAGAAAGATCAAGTAGTACGTTGGAACGATGAATGCCAGACCGCTTTCGAAAGGATCAAAGAGTATCTCTAAGAGCCACATATTCTGATGCCACCATTTGAAGGAAGACCTTTGATCTTATACTTGACAGTGCTCGACAACTCAATGGGGTGTGTGCTGGGTCAGCATGACGAGTCTGGCCGAAAAGAGCATGTTATTTATTACCTTAGCAAAAAGTTTACTGACTGTGAGACCCGATACTCACTGCTCAAGAAAACTTGTTGCGCTTTGGCATGGGCTGCTCTCTGAATGAGACAATATATGTTAACTCACACTACTCTGTTGATATCTAAGATGGATCCGATCAAGTATATCTTTGAAAATCCTGCCTTGTCCAGAAGAATAGCAAGATGGCAGATGATATTGACTGAGTATGACATCCAGTACACGACCCAAAAGGCAATCAAGGGAAGTGTATTGGCAGACCATTTGGCACATCAAGCAGTGGATGATTACCAGTCTATGAACTTTGAATTTCCTGATGAGAATATCATGTTGATAACTGATTGTGAGACACCTGGACCGGACGAAGGACCTGAGGAAGGATCCCGATGGTCTATGTACTTTGATGGAGCTTCAAACGCTTTGGGTAACGGCATTGGCGCCGTAATCATATCTCTTAAAGGCTCTCATACTCCATTTACCGCCCGACTATGTTTCAACTACACCAACAACATGGCAGAGTATGAAGCGTGCATCATGGGTCTTCGAGCAGCAATTGACCTAAGGATTAAGTTTCTAAGTGTCTTCGGAGATTCTGCTCTTGTGATCAGTCAGATCAAAGGCGAGTGGGATACGAAACACCATAATCTTATTCCTTATAAGGAGTATGTGTTGACATTGCTTCCCCATTTCGAGGAGATAACCTTTGAAGACTTCCCTAGAGAGGAGAATCAGTTGGCGGACGCGCTAGCTACGATATCTTCTATGTTCAAAGTCAATTGGGACAATGAGTCTCCCCGGATTATCATTGAAAGATTGGAAGAACCTGCACATTGTTGTGATATTGAGACTGAAGAAGTATAAGATAAACCCTGGTTTCATGAGGTGATGAGGTATCTTGAGGCTCAAGAATATCCCGAGGGTGCATCTGTTAATGATAAGAAGTTTCTGAGGAGATTCACGGCGAAGTTCTTCATCAGCAATGGCATTCTCTACAAGCGTAACCATGATTCAACCTTACTGCGATGTGTGGATAAGAATGAAGCAGAAAGGATCATGGCAGATTTACATGAAGGTACTTTTGGAACTCATTCCAGTGGACATACGATGGCAAAGAAGATCATACAGGCAGGATATTATTGGTCCACGATGGAAGCCGACTGTTATCAGCATTCTCGGATGTGTCACAAGTGCAAAGTCTATGCTGATAAGGTGCACATACCTCCAGTACCTCTGAACGTCTTGACGGCACCTTGGCCTTTTGCAATGTGGGGCATTGATATGATCGGCGAGATCAGACCTACAGCATCCAACGGGTATCATTTCATCCTGGTAGCGATTGATTACTTTACGAAGTGGGTGGAAGCAACTTCCTTTGCTACTGTAACCAAGAACTTCGTGGCACGATTCATTCGGCACAATCTGATATGTTGATATGGTGTACCAGAGAGGATCATTACGAACAATGGTACTAATCTCAACAACAAGGTGATCACTGAGCTCTACAAGCAGTTCAAGATACAGCATCACAACTCTTCTCCCTACCGACCGAAGATGAATGGAGCTGTCGAAGCGACTAATAAGAACATTAAGAAGATTGTGCAGAAGATGACAGTGACATACAAAGTCTGGCACGAGATGTTACCATTTGCTCTTCACGGGTACCGTACCTAAGCACAGACGTCAACAGGGACAACGCCCTATTCCTTGGTATATGGTATGGAGGAAGTCTTTCCCATTGAAGTTCAGATACCCTCTCTTCGGATTATGAAGGATGCAGGTTTGAGCGAAGATGACTGGATTCAGACCCGGCTTGATCAGCTGAACCTAATCGACAAAAAGAGACTTACTGCTATTTGTCATGGTCAGACATACCAAAAACGAATGATCAAGGCATTTAACAAGAAAGTCAGACGACAAGAGTATCAAGTTGGGGACCTGGTTATCAAGCGCATCATATTACCTCAAGGTGATCCCAGGGTCAAATGGAACCCTACTTACGAAGGGCCATTTATGGTTAAGAACATTTTCTCAGGAGGAGCCATGATTCTAACCACCATGGATGGTGACGACCTTCCTCACCCCGTCAATGCAGACATAGTGAAAGATACTACGCATAATCAAAGACCTGCTAGGTTGACTGGCCTAGGCAAGTCAAAAACCTGAAAATGCGGCTTGGGAAAAAAAGGGTATCCCGGTGGACTGAAAACCCGAAAGGGCGGTCCAGGCAAAAATTAGGGATCAAAGCGTAACACTATGTCTCATTGGATCACCTTGTATCCAGACTTCGGTATCAACTGTCAGGCTCGGACGGCACTAATCAATCTGATCTACCTTCAACCAAGTGGCAAAGTGATGAGATGCTCGAAGACATAAGGGAAATAGCAGAGTTGGAACCCAGTGGGATTATTCACATAGTCGTTTTGATTTCTTTTCACAAATTGTGTAAATTCTATTTGTTCAGCGGCGTTCTCTTACTAGGACGTCAGCCTCTTGTACAAAAACGCTTATTCACAGGCCAAACTTCAAAATCAATACAAATTCATTTTCAAAGAAATTTCAAACTATTTTTCCTTTATCTGTTTTGTTTTGAAAAGAACGTCCAATGTTAATTTTTTATATATGCATTTGACATCAATTGCTACTCATAAATATTTACATGCGAAACAAAAGATGAATTACTGGTAATAGCAGAAACAGGGGCGATAAGAAGTGTCCAAGCTGTGTAGCTGCTCTGTCCGCCAGGTACAAGGTAGATTCAGCTGAAGAATATGACCAAGATACCTTCACTCCCCGCAGAGTAAGACAGTAATGGTAGCTCTCCCCCAGCTGAGATTTGCAACTGTGAACGAATCAGCAACGCTCTCCCCAAGCAGAGTTTATCTACCATCAACACTAGAAAGGCTTGATGTCCCCGACAGTCTTAATATTCCCCAACGGAGTATAAGAATGTTCCCCGGCAGAATACAGGATACCCGCCAGTGGAGTCAATATTTCCCCAGCACGGTCTGAAAAAGCTTCCCCAACAGAGTTGAGGCATCATCCCTAGTAGACTCTGGAAGTTTATCCCCAACGGAGTACAAAAGTAAATCTCCCCAGTCAAGTTCAAAGAATCATTCCCAACAGAATTCAGAGGATTATCCCCACAAGAATCTAAAGGGTTATCCCCAGCAAGTTGCAACTGAAAGGTCATCCCCAGCGAAGTTCTTTCCTTTCACAAACAAGAATTCAATCCTCAACAGATTTAGCATCACCAGCAACAGTAATCCATCCTCAGTAGAGTTTATCATTGAAATCCTCAGCAGAGTATCTCTTCCCCACAGAGTAATCTCCTCATCAGTTTATTCCCCAACGAAGTTATCTTCTCCTGCAGGTTGTTCTCACAATCACCTTCGTTCATCATCCTCAGCGGAAGCGAAGAATTTAACTCTATTCTCCAGCTATCTGGGATTTATTTCCCCCAGCTAAAACATTACATTTTCATACATCATAATACATGCATATACGCATCATACCACACAATCTCATTTATTTTGAGAACATCATTGCTTGATCCATATCATGCATTGCATATGCCTGACCTTTACCTTTCAGGAAAGATGCAGTTAAGTTCTCAGCTATGTCAAAGACCTTGTCTGGTCCAGTTAAATCGATTCCTAAAGATTTTTCTGATGCTGATCCAGTCAAAGTTATTCCAAGACCTCTTCTGGTCCAGTTAAATTGATTCCTAAAGATTTTTCTAATGCTGATCCAGTTGAAGTTATTAGACCTTGTTTGGTCCAGTTAAATCGATTCCTAAAGATTTTTCTGACGCTGATCCAGTCAAAGTTATTCCAAGATCTCTTCTGGTCCAGTTAAATCGATTCCTAAAGATTTTTCTGATGCCGATCCAGTTGAAGTTATTAGACCTTTCCTGGTACAGTTAAATCGATTCCTAAAGATTTTTCTGATGCCGATCCAGTCAAAGTTATTCCAAGACCTCCTCTGGTCCAGTTAAATCGATTCCTAAAGATTTTTCTGATGCCGATCCAGTTGAAGTTATTCCAAGACCTTGTCTGGTCCAGTTAAATCGATTCCTAAAGATTTTTCTGATGCCGATCTAGTCAAAGTTAATCCAAGACCTTGTCTGGTCCACTTAAATCGATTCCTAAAGATTTTTCTGACGCTGATGCAGTCAAAATTATTCCAAGACCTCTTCTGGTCCAGTTAAATCGATTCTTAAAGATTTTTCTGATGCTGATCCAGTTGAAGTTATTAGACCTTTCCTGGTCCAGTTAAATCGATTCCTAAAGTTTTTTCTAATGTCGATCCAGTCAAAGTTATTCCAAGACCTTGTCTGATCCAGTTAAATCGATTCCTAAAGATTTTGCTGATGTCGATCCAGTCAAAGTTATTCCAAGACCTCCTCTTGTCCAGTTAAATCGATTCCTAAAGATTTTTCTGATGCCGATCCAGTTGAAGTTATTCCAAGACCTTGTCTGGTCCAGTTAAATTGATTCCTAAAGATTTTTCTGATGTCGATCCAGTCAAGATTTTCCAAGACCTCCTCTGGTCCAGTTAAATCGATTCCTAAAGATTTTTCTGATGCCGATCCAGTTGAAGTTATTATACCTTGTCTGGTCTAGTTAAATCGATTCCTAAAGATTTTTCTGATGCCGATCCAGTCAAGATTTTCCAAGACCTCCTCTGGTCCAGTTAAATCGATTCCTAAAGATTTTTCTAATGTCGATCCAGTCAAAGTTGATCCAAGACCTCCTCTGGTCTAGTTAAATCGATTCCTAAAGATTTTTATGATGTCGATCCAGTTGAAGTTCAGACCACCTGTCAACAGTCTCCAAATGGCATCTGTAAGCCCATTCCCGACATCACAATGCTGATATCACTTCATGCGAGTGCAAATTTTTGGGCACTCTAGTGTTCAATTATCTTCCACCTTCGGATCACGAAAGGCCCGAAAGCCAATCTATATCCTCAGGTTTAAGAAGATTGAACAGGGGCAGCTGTTGTACCCCAAAATTTTCCCTCCCATATTTCTCAAGACATGTCAAGAAGAATCTCCAAGTTGCTCAAGATTGCTCAAGAGTTGTACAATCAAGCTATCTCCTAAGACAGTCAACCTCAAATTAGGGTTTTATGTTGCATCAAGGTCCTTGCATCCAAATGACCTCAAGTGCTCCCCAATGTCCTAATATTTTCTCAAGATCATCCATGTCAAATTTCAAGCCTTGCAGAGGAAGTTTGGTAAGTCAATTGCTCAAGAGGTCCAAAAATCGACTGTGTTAGGGCAAAAGTCAACTGTGACCTATAAACAGTCAAACTTCAAGATTTTTTGTCAACATTCTCATTTTGAAGGATATTTCATCATTTGATCAAGGGTTGATCATGATTCATCAAGGATTGCTCAAAATTCATCAAGATTCAAAAGTTGCTAAATTAGGGTTTTGTAGGAAAAGTCAACTTAACTTTGACCAAGCATAATGTTCTCATACTTTATGAGAAATGACCCATCCAAAGCTCATTTTGAAGAGGATGCAATTTCCTACAATCCATATTCATACCCCAAGATCAAGAAATGCACTCACAAGAAGTTACAAATTTGGACATTATAGGTCATTTTTGAAAGTCAACAAAAACACCTTTTTTTTTCCAAAGCTTATAACATGAGAATGGAACATAAAAATGAGATGAGACCAAAAGGTTTGGTTAGAGGACATCTCAAGCTTTCTAAAAAGTCCAAGAACACCTCCAAAAGTTCAAAATTGAAGAAGTTATGCATTTTTGAAATTGGGCATTTTCCAAAATTGCCAAAAGTCAACTATCCCCAAAACTTCAAATTTTGTCAAATGGCCCCACTTTTTTCACTTGATTTGATTTTGTCACACTCCACACGTGTTCTAGCTCCAGCCTTATGGCCATTCATCAATTTTTCTATTTTATTGGATTTTTTATTGAATTAATTTATTTTAAATCAATTTAAATCAAATAAAATCTAAATATTGATCATTTAGGTTCTTTTTTATTGATATAGGTCTTAATTGTCATCATGGACATGATCAAACTCGTATCTCACCATATCATGAACAAAAAGGTGGTTTTTGGACAAATTTGGAAGCTTTTTCATGGAAGATCAAATCATATCTCCAAGCACTGATTTGCAAAGATTCAGCTCCAAATATTTGACCTAATCCAATGCTCATTACATATAAAAGCTAGAGGCACACGAATCAGAGGCTAGAGGTTGCATAAACATCAAAACCAAACTTGAAAAAAAAGTGGAAAAGCTTGAAACTGAAATCGAGCATAGAGGTGTTTTCAAGGCCAAAACTCAACGCGAATCTATTGATGGATCATCCTTGAAGGGAAACCAACTCAAAACCAATCCCCATACATGTTCCAAAGCGCTGTAAGTCTCTCTGAAAATCGCCTTTCAGTTGAATTCGTATCTCATAGTTCTTGCACTTTTCTTGCAAAATCTTTACATACTTATGCTTATCGTTCCATTTAAAAGCTTTTTGCATTATTGAATTGCATTTTCATAGCCTGTAACCCCCTAGCCCAATCTAGGGTTCTTGGATTGTTTTTTTGGGTGTTTTCTCTACACGTAAAATCAGGGCAAACAATGGACATGGGTGAAATCAGGATGCCCAGACGAATCGAACCATGGTCTTGGAACTAATTTCCATGGCCTGAAATTGATTTTAGGAGACACCTGCGGATTTAGCTGCGAATGCAAATCCGCAGGTAAAAAACCCAGTTCCAATGAAGAAGATGAATAGGTGCCTTCCCCCCATTGGACGTTTCAAATTGCACGCATTTTTGTTTTTTTATTCTGGCATAATAAATGTTTTTCCATATAATAATTGCTACCTAATACATTAACAATTAAACACATTGGCTCAGTGGTGAAGGCATTAGTGTGAGATCCAACAGAACCTGGGTTTGAATTCCAGGTCCCCAACATATTTGTTGTATTTTTCTTTCAGATATTCCAGTACAAGACCAAGCGCATGGTACATGATACACCATCACCTAATCATTTGCCAGATGGCCCCAGGCCAGATCTGGTGGTCAAGAGTGAAAGTCCATCATAAGACCTAGTCAACGTGCATGCAGGGAATTCCAGAAAGTCAGCCCAGGCCAGCGCCTGTTGGGCCTTGAAAATTGCTATGTCACCTCCCTTTGGGCCCAAAATCCCCTTTGGTTATTTCTTTTTCTATTTCTTTCTTTATTTATTTTATTGTTATTATTTCTATTATTTAAATCACTAACCAATTAGTCTTTTTCTTAATAAAATATATATATATATATATATATATATATATATATATATATATATATATATATATATATATATATATATATATATATATATATATATATATATATATATATATATATATATATATATATATATATATATATATATAAATATATATATATATAAATATATATATATATATATATATATATATATATATATATATATATATATATATATATATATATATATATATATATATATATATATATATATATATATATATATATATATATATATATATATATATATATATATATATATATATATATATATATATATATTATTTATTAAAATTAAATTCAACATTTTATTTTTGTAAATAAATATTAATTTAATTAATTTAGTTTTAATTAGGTATAACTTTTAATATTTTTGCAATAATTAAAATTAATGTAGATAATTAGTTTTTACTAACTTTGATCAAATTCATTTTATTTCCTTAAATATAAAAAAAAATCCAAAAAAAAAATATTATTTTCAGTAATCAATTAATTAACTTATTTATTTAATTAACTTAGTTTATTTCCTTTTAATTCAAAAAATAACAAAAAAATTCTTTCTTTAATAACAAAAGGGTCAAAACCCTAAAAAACTCGCATTCGATTTAATTATCCGCACGCGATCCATTTTACCATATTGATGTAATTATTTCCGGAATGTAATAGCTTTAAATAGGACTTTAATTATTTTATCGCTTTCTTTTATTTTCCGCATTTTAATTTCAAGGGTTGTTTTTGGCGATGTAAATACCCGACGCCTTGTAATAGTTAGATTTAATTTTTGCAATTTATTTTCCGCAAAATATAACTGTTAGATGTTTGATAATAGGGAATGCATGACAAGATCAAATCTTTAACCTAAAATCAACATAGATCACCCATGACATGTACAAAGATAAAATTAACCGAAATAACACACTCGCACATGCGCACTCTTTGGGTACACCTCGCTTGGTTGCCTCCGAACGTGGTCATTGAGTATAGGAAGTTTTAGAGGTCGCCCTCTTGTCCAAAGATCATAGTTTCCTCAAAACGGTTGACTCGGAAAAATGATCTAAGACATTAGGGTTACCGCTAAGGCGTCCTAACATTGCTTTAGTGACCATATGTCCCTTAATCGAATTGACCCTTAAACTCCAATGATAGTGCTACCTACTCATTCATAGTGGGATAACATTGTCTAAAAGACATTAGCACAAATTGATTATTTTTTCGAGTAGGTAGATGGTTCTTAAGTACTTGCTCCTTCAAAACAAAACAAAACTTTTCGCACTTACACTTTTCAAACAAAAACTTCTTTCAAACCCACAAACACAAAGAAAAACAATTTTGAAAACACTTTGAGAAAGTACCTAAGAGCCCGTGGATAACCACGGATAGAAAGGGTGCTAACACCTTCCCTTTCTATAATCTACCCCCTGGACCCGAGAAACATCTCGAAAAAGGAATTTTTCTGTGCTTTTTTCCTTTCCTTGTTGGATAAAATAAAAGACGGTGGCGACTTTTGCTTACCGCGACATTTTGCAAAAACAAACACAAAACGCAAACCAGCATTCCAAAAATAGTCAGTTCTTTCCCACCGTATCACACATATGCAATCTCAAACTAAGGCGTTGAAAGAGACGCGATCGAAGGATAAAATAACACTATACATGTTGTTCAGGGCTGTTGACGAATCAAGCTTCAAAAATATTGCTGGTTCGACTACGTCGAAAGATGGATGGGACACGTTAGAGGAAGTGTTCAAAGGAGTAGACCGAGTGAAGCAAGTTTGACTACAAACTCTTCGTGGCGAATTGGAGAGGATGCAGATGAAGGATACATAAACTGTATCTGACTACATCACACGTGTACAAAAGGTGGTGAACCAACTCACCAGAAATTGCGAAATAGTAACTGATGCACAAGTTATTGAAAAGAGCTTGGGATCTTTAACAAATAAATTTGAGAATATTGTGTGTGCAATAGAAGAATCGCAGGACCTTTCGACACTCTCAGTCGAAAAGGTCACTGGTTTTCTCGAAGCACATGAATAACATAAGATGAAAAAGAAGGAAGAAGCAGTCGAAGAAGCAAATCAAACCAAGGATTCGATCAAAGACGAAAAGATACTCTATTCTCAAAACATTCGAGGAAGAGGACGTGGCCGTGGAGGTCGTGACAGTGGTCCAAGTTGTCGAGGGAGCAACTTCGAGAGAGGACATTCGAACCAACAAAATTGGCGTGATAAAGGACGTGGTCAAAGAGGTGGTCAATTGAACCACTCCAACTTAGAATTCTACAAGTGTGGGAAGTATGATCATTATGCAAAGGATTGCAATTCCTACAAATGCTATAACTGTGATAAAGTGGGACATCTTGCAAAAGATTGTCGAATCGAAAAGAAGGTAGAAGAAACAACCAATCTAGCCATGGAAACTGAATTGAATGAAGGTTTTCTCCTGATGGCTCAAAATGAAATCAATACCAATAATGACCATGTTTGGTATCTTGACTCAGGAGCAAGTAATCACATGTGTGGTCACAAACACCTGTTTAAAGAAATGAAAAAAATTGAAGATGGTAATGTGTCTTTTGGAGATGCATCAAAAGTGAAGGTCGAAGGAAAGGGAACAATCGGTTACTTACAGAAGGATGGCTTGATTGGATCAATCCAAGATGTTTACTATGTATCAGATTTCAAGACCAATATCTTGAATTTGCGACAACTTACAAAAAAGGCTTTTCGATACTTATAAAAGATCAAATATTGCATCGGAAGGACAAAGTAGGACATCTGATTGCCTGTGTCGAAATGGAAAGAAATCAAATGTACAAATTGAATCTGAGGAATGTTCGAGAGAAATGTCTACAAGTCGAAATGCAAGATAAAGCGTCACTATGGCATATGCGCTTTGGTCATCTACATCATACTTTTTTGAGAAGGTTGGCAAAAAGGAACATGGTGCACGGACTACCAGACATGGACTATGAAGGAAATTTTTGTGAAGAATGTGTGCCCAGCAAACAAACAAGAACCTCATTTCAAAAGAAGGCAGAATATAAAGCTAATGAAAATTATCGAATTGATTCATACTGACATATGTGGGCCAATCACTCCAGAATCCTTCAGTTGAAAAAGGTACTTCATTTCTTTTATCGACGATTTCTCACGAAAGATCTGGGTTTATTTCTTGAAAGAAAAGTTTGAAGCATTAGAGGTGTTCAAAAGGTTAAAAGTAATGGTGGAGAAGGCAACCGACAGACATATCAAAGCAGCTCGATCTTACAGAGGTGATGAGTACACTTCGACGGCCTTTATGAAGTATTGTGAAGAGCAGGGCATAAGTCGATTCCTAACTACACCATATTCACCTCAGCAAAATGGTGTGGTTAAAAGAAATAATTGAACTATTCTTGACATGATTCAATCAATGCTTAAGAGCAAGTACATGTTGAAAGAATTATGGGCAGAAGCTATACAATATGTTGTTTATGTTCATAATCGATGTCCACATTCGAAGTTAGAAGATAAAACAACACAAGAAGCATGGAGCGGACAAAAGCCAACAGTTTCTCATATCAAAGTATTTGGTAGTGTATCTCATGCACATTGTGATACGGTGGGAGAACTGACTTGAGGGTTTTGCGTTTTATCACAAATGTTGCGGTTAGCAAGAGTCGCCACCGAATTTTATTTTATCCAAAAGGAAAGGTGAAAAAGCACAGGAAAGACCTTTGAGATTATTTCTTGAGTTCGGGGGTAGATTATGAAAAGGGAAGGTATTAGCACCCGTTTCATCCATGGTTTTCCATGGGCTCTTAGTTACTTGCTAGATCACTTGCTTTTGTTTGAAATTATGCTTTATTATGGTTTTTGAAAGTATTTTGTAAAGAGGCCATTGTTTAGGCAATCTTTGTAATGATTCTCATTCGTAAGAATGTATACAAAGATGTTTATCTTTTGAAAATGTTTTCAAGTTTGTAATATGTTTGAAAGTGTATGTGCTTGTTTTGAAAATAGCAAGGACGTTGGTTTTGAAATGGAGCAAGTAATTAGGAGCAATCTACCTACTCAAATGTCTTTCTTTTTCATTTCCTTTTCCTTTGGCATTGTTGTCTTACCATTGATTTGGTAAGCAACCCTATATTTGGATGTAAACGGGATGGGCATGGGTCATCGTATAACCATGATTAACAATGTTGCAAGGTATCTTAACATTCTTTTTGAGGGACTAAGATCATTTGTAAGGAAACTTAGATAGCGTCATCGAGGGACTATGATCTTGTATTTGCTTGTTTTTGCTAAGATACTTTACATGTGTATGTGATACAGTGGCAGAACCGACTATTAATACTGGTTTACGTTTTGCGTTTTTTGTTTGCAAAATTTCGGGGTAAGCAAGAGTCGCCACCGACTTTTATTTCATCCAATCATGGAAAAGGAAAAAGAACAGAAAAAACCTTTTTTTCGAGATATTCTGAGTACGGGGGGTGGATTATAGAAAGGGAAGGTGTTAGCACCTTTTCCATCCGTAGTTATCTACTGGCTCTTAGGTACTTGCTCATTTTTCAAATTGCTTGTGTGTGTTTGTCTTGAAAATGTTTTTACTTGGTGATAATCCTTGTATCAGTCCTCAAGAATGTGACGAAGTTTGTTTTGAAAATTTGTTTTGAAAAGGTGTTTGTGTGAAAAGTTTTCATTGAGCAAGTACTTAAGATTCTACCTACTCGAAAAAAGATTGTTTGTTTTATTTCCTTTAGGCAGCGCTATCCTACTATTGAGGAGTAGGTAGCACTGTCGTTGGAGTTTATAAGGGACGTTCGAAAGGGACAAGTACAATTACTAAAGCAATAGTTAGAAAACTTTAGTAATAACCCTAGAGTCTTAAGATCTTTTCGAGGCAACATTTCTGAGGCAACATTTCCGAGGCAATATTAGAATGGGACATTTTGATCTCTTTAGACTGGAGGGAAACCACTAAAATCTCCTAAGCTTAATGATTGTGTACCAAAGGCAACCGAAGTGAGGTAAACCCTAGGAGTGAATATGTGCATATGATTTGTTTCAGTTAATCTTTGCATATTAGGTGATCTATCATTTTAATTTTCCAGACATTCTTGCCATACAATCCGATTAGCCATACATCTAGACAGTTAAAGATTGCGAAAATTAAAAGCGGAAAAGTAAATCTAATTATTACAAGGCTTCGGGGAATGGGGATTACATAACCAAAACTCGGGGGGAAATTAAACAGTAAATAAAACCCTAGTTTAAAAGACTATCACAACCTCGGAGCAATTACAAAAATATAATGAAAAGTACGTACGACAAACGTAAAATGCGAGAAATTAGGGTTTTGACCCTTGAAAACCAAATTAAATTTAATTAAAGAAAAAAAATCATTTTTTGTCATTTTTATTTAAGGAAATAAAGAATAAATTGCAAAATATCCTAATCACTAATTAAGTTTTAATTATGAAAAATTATTAAATTAATGAAAAAAACAATTAACCTATTTTTGTGTTTTTATTTTGAGAAGGAATTAAAATTAAGAATTAAACTTAATTTCTATTTGATTTTAATTATGAAAAAAAGATTTAAGTTAACCTAATTAAACTAATTAATGCAATTAAATATTTTATGAAAAAAAAGACTAAACCTAATATTGTTTGTGATTTTCTGATTTTTATGTTTTGATTAAAAATGATTTTTGGAAAATAAATAAAATAAATTAATTAAAACAATAAAAAGAATTGAAATAAAATAAAAAAGAAAAGATTGGGCATGTCTGGTAGAATGCAGACTGGGGGGTGCATTGCCAAATTGTTAGGCCCAAATTGGCTGGCCCATGTTCCTTGCGTGTGATCCCATGTGTTTAGCTTCAGAGAGTGCACCATGGGCTGCTGTGGTTGGACGCTGGATCTGGACCAAGGGATGATCCAAAGGGTAGGATTTGTGAGCGTATGATGGACGCATGGATTGGTGATGTACTGAATCTGCAGTAAATTGTTAGGAAAATAATAAAAGTGTAAATTAATAATTAAAAACTTAACTCTGATTAATTTACAAGTTAATTATGAAATAAAATCAATATTGATTAAATCAAAATAATTTTTATGTCAAAAATTATTTTAATTAATTGAAAGCCTAAAACTAATATTTAATGATTTTTTTGTGATTTTATATGTTAATTAAATTAATGATAGAAAACAAATCAAATGAAAAATAAATAAATGAAAAGGGTTAGAAAAGAAAATAGTCAAAAAAGTGAAAAATGCATGGGGTGGGTGATGAACTCATGCCCCTTGGATCACAGTTAGGCGCCTCATCCACCAAGCCAAGCTATTGTTTGTGATTCAAACCTGTTCTACGTAACAACAAGAACTCATTTGGACAGTTAATAAACATTAGCAATACATGAAATTAATTATATGAAGGTTTGAAAGAAAAGAAAATCGGAGAAGATGAGTATACTTGTTTCAAGCATCAATGGCCATGACTTTCGACCTATTATTACCCTTAGATACCTCAGGAATGATTTGTGATTGATGGCTTGGACTGAAAGTGGCTGGATCTTCAGTTTTGACTTTGCACTAGTTTTGACAGAATTTGAGGTTTTTAGAGAGCGTTCTTGGGCAGCCAATTTCGTGCTCCCTAGTGTATAAGGGTATTGTGTTTATATAGAAGAGGAATTTAGGTCAAAAATAATGGAAGAAATCTCATGGTATCTTGAGGAATTATGATGATTTGATTTGATTTTGGTCTTGTATGATTTCTTTCCAAAATATCTCCAATCATGACTTTTTCAATCTAAATCATCCTTGCATGAACTACATGTCATGATAGCTGTATATGGACTCATAATGTGCACAAAAATCCCAAGATTTGATTTGCTTTTATTATTTTACCATTTAATTTGATTTATTTTGGTTTAAATAAATAAAAAATCAAAATAAATGATAAAAATAATAAAATAATAGGTGGAAAACCTCAGGGGTCGTGGGTCCTATTAGAAACATGTTTCAAACAAGAAAGAATGGGCCCCTTTGGAAAAAAAATGAAAATTTGATCAATGTTGACTTTTGACAATTTTCCAAAAATTGCCAACTTTGACAATGCACAACTCTCTCAATTTTGACCATAGGAGGGTGTTATTAGACTTTTTAGAAATATTAGGATGTCCTATAAACAAACCTTTTGGTTTCATCTCAATTGGATCTTCCATGTTCATGTATGAAGCTTTGACCCAAAAGGTGTTTTTGTTGACTTTTCAAAAGGACCTATAATGTCAAAATTCATATTTTTTATGAGTGCATATTTTGAACTTGTGAGATGAAGATGAGTTATAGGGAATTGCATCCTCTTCAAAATTAGCTTTGGATGGAAAATTAATGATAAAGTATGAAGAAGTTATGCCTGGTCAAAGTTGGGTTAACTTTTACTAAGAAACCCTAATTTAGCAACTTTTGGGTTTTGATGAATTTGGAGCATTCCTTGGGGAATCATGATCAACCCTTGATAAAATGATGGAAGTAACTTCAAAATGTTGATGTTGGCCTGGACCACGATAGTAATCGGTCTTATTGCTATGAAGCCTGGACCACGACCAGATAATAGTTTGTTTTCATCTCCTCGACTAAGAGACAATTCCTCAGTAGAATAACAGACGACCGAAGTTCCTAAAATTCAACAGAGATGATTCCCCAACAGAATAACGGACGACGAAGCTCCTAAAATTCTATTTCTCTCAGGACAAAGATCAGCCTTCCCCAGCGGAATCTTCCTCAACGACAAGTATACAAGCTCTCGCTAAGGAATCTCTCATGCGATCAACACTCCTTCAGATGGCATCTCTAAGCCCATCCCCTCGTCAGTAATTTCAAAATGGCATCTATAAGCCCATTCCCGACCTCATAAGACAATTTCCACTTCATGCGAGTCCAAATTTCTGGGCACTCTAGTGTTCAATCATCTTCCACCTTCAGATTACGAAAGGCACGAAAGCCAATCTACACCCTCAGGTTTAAGAAGATTGAACAGGGGCAGCTATTGTACCCCAAAATTTGCCCTCCCATATTCCTTAAAACATTTCAAGAAATATCCTCAAGTTGCTCAAGGTAGTCCAAGGGTTGGCCAGACAAGCTCTCTCCTAAGGCAGTCTACCTCAAACTAGGGTTTCGTGTTGCATCAAGATAATTGAGTCCAAGTGATCCCAAGTGCTCATCAATGTCCTAATATGTTCTCAAGATCATCCATGTCAAGTTCCAAGCCTTGCAGAGAAAGTTTGCTCAGTCAATTGCACAAAGGCCTGAAAATCGACTATGCTAGGGAAAAAGTCAATTGTGGCCCACATACAGTCAAACTTCAAGGTTTTTGGTCAACATCCTCATTTTAAAGTATATTTCATAATTTGATCAAGGGTTGATCATGATTCATCAAGGATTTCTCATAATTCATCAAGACTCAAAAGTTGCTAAATTAGGGTTTTGTAGGAAAAGTCAACTCAAATTTGACTAAGCATAACTTTCTCATACTTTATGAGAAATGACCCATCCAAAGCTCATTTTTAAGAGGATGCAATTCCCTACAATCCATATTCATCTCCCAAGTTCAAAATATTCTCTCACAAGAAGTTATGAATTTGGACATTATATGTCATTTTGAAAAGTCAATAAAAATACCTTTTTTATCAAAGCTTCATACATGGGCATGAAATATCAAAATGCAAAGAGACCAAAATGGTTGATTAGATGACATCTCAAGCTTTCTAAAAAGTCCAAGAACACCTCCAAAGAGTCAAAATTGAGGAAGTTATGCATTGATGAAGTTGACCTTTTTTGCAAAATTGCCAAAAGTCAACTATCCCTAAAACTTCAAATTTTGCCAAATGGGACCAATCTTTTTCACTTGTTTTAAGTTGGAAACATAGCCCACGAGCTCTAGCCTTTGCCACTTGTCCATATCTTATTTTTATTATTTATTTTGGTTTCTATTTGAATTAATCCAATTTAAATCAAAACAAATCAAATAAAATCCAAAACATTGATAACAAGAGATTTTATGATTGTTTCAGGTCTTAAATTACAGATACCAATCATTCAAACTCGTGTAAATGCATAGTGTGAACAAAAAGATTGAAAAAGGCCATGTTTGGAAAGATCTTAAAAGTGAATCAAATCAAATCAAAAATCATTGAAGGAGAAAGATTTGGATGCAGTTATCAACCCTAATGCATTCATTCATACATATAGAACGAGGCCAGACCTAAAAAGAGGTTGGAAAAAGGCGTATGAACAAGAACAAAAACTGAAAAAAAGCAAGAAAAGTGTGAGATCGAAATCCCATTTGGAGGCAGTTTCAGGACCTTTGAACGATCCCAATCGACTCCTGGGACTCTCAGCAAGCTAAATCCATCAAGAACTAAGCATTCCAAGCCCCAAATCGCTCTGCAAGTCGTTCACGACATGGCCCTGTTCTTGAATTTGAATCTCATGTTTTAAGCATTATTAGGTTGAATTAATCATATATTCTTAATCTATAGAACATATGCAAGCTTTCTGCATCATTCAATTTCATTTATATGGCCTATATTGTAATTCACCATTGTTAGGG
Source organism: Vicia faba (assembly GCA_948472305.1). NCBI lineage: Eukaryota > Viridiplantae > Streptophyta > Magnoliopsida > Fabales > Fabaceae > Vicia > Vicia faba. The sequence goes on along the minus strand of CATIWC010000822.1, from coordinate 127,630 downwards.
TTTATAGCTCCGAATTAGGGATTTCATTTATAGGAAAAATCATCCTTCGTAAGTGGTACCATTGTGATAAGGAGGACGAAACGAGTCCAACCATGGCGTCAAGTTTCATTTATATAGCTCATGAAGGGTTTTGGAATGAACACGACCTATAGCGACGGACAAAACGTCCGTAGGTAAAAGTGTTTTACTTTTACCCACGGAGAGAGGAAGGAGACGATTAGTTGTCACCCTACCATTGGCCTATTCAAATATTCAGCGCGTATTTTCTTTTGTTTTCCATTAACATTCGTTTTTGCATATTATTAGTATTGTCTCATTACTGTACAACAAGCAGCAAGTGGTCTAGTGGTAAGCGTAGCAAGGAATTTTCCTTGGGGTCTGGGTTCGAATCCCAGGTCCCCCTATTTTCTCTATATTATTTTCTTTCAGGCGATTCAATGCGTGCGCAAGCCAGGAGATCCACCATATGCCCTCATCATCAAACAAGCCAGATGGTCAGATGGCCAAATCTGATGGCCACCACTGAAGGTGCATCATGAGCCAAAGTCAGCGTGCTACACAGGATCACAAAGGTCAAACAGACTTCAGCACTAATGGGCCCAGAAATTGCTATTGGCACCCCCATTCTCATGCCCAATTCTCTTTCTCTATTTTTATATTTCATTTAATTATTTTATTAATTTATTTACTAACCATCAAATTAATTTCCTTTTTTATCAAAAAATCACCAAAAAATATTTTTACGTCCAATTAAAATTAGAATATTATTTTTCATCAATAAATTAATTAATTTAATTAAGGTTTGATTAAATTAGATAACTTTAATTTATTTTTGCAAATAATTAAAATTAATTAGGATAAATATGTTTTATTACTAATTTGTTTTCTTTATCTTTTCCTAAAATAACAAAAAAACCAAAAATATGTCATTTAATTACTTTCATTAATTAATTTAATAACCAATCAATTTTGCAATTAATTTAAAAACATAATTTCTTTTCTTAAACAATATTAAAAACGACAAAAAAACATTTTCTTTTTTAGGATAGAAGGGTCAAAACCCTATTTTCTCGTTGATCTAATTATTAATCGTGCGCTTTATTATTATTTTGCCCAATTATTGTATCTGCTCCCAGTTTCTAATAATTTAATTAGGACATTTATTTATTTTTACCGCTTTTAATTCCAAAGGGTTTGTTTTTGGCTATGTAAATACCTGAAGCCTTGTAATATCTTAGTTTAAATTTCGCACTTTAATTTCTGCAAATATTTAACTGTTAGATATGTGAATAATTAGGGTTTGCATGATAAGAATGTATGTTTAATTTTAAAACAGTTAGATCACCCTAAATGTACAAAGATAAATAAACTGAAATTGAATCATTCGCACATGCGCACTCCCAGGGTACACTCCCACTTGGTTGCCTTCGGTAAATGGTCATTGAGTATAGGATGCTTTAGTGGTCGTCCTTTTATCCAAAGATCAAAGTTGCCTCGGAAAGGTTGCCTCAGATATTGTTGCCTCGGATAAATGATCTAAGACATTAGGGTTACTACTAATATGTCCTAACATTGCTTTAGTGACCGTACGTCCCTTTTCGAATTGACCCTCAAACTCCAACGACGGTGCTACCTATTCACTAGTAGTGGGATAGCATTGTCTAAAGGAAACGAACACAGAACGATTCTTTTTTCGAGTAAATAGATAAGCTCTTAAGTACTTGCTCAAACAAAACAAAACCTCTTTTTCCACACTTACACTTCTTTACAAAACAAAGTTTTCAAAAACACTTCATTAGACTCTTGAAGGCAGAAGCAAGAGTTAAATTGAAGTTAAAACAAAAACTTTTCAAAACCAACAAACACAAAGAAAACAATTTTGAAAATGATGAGCAAGTACCTAAGAGCCTGTAGATAACTACGGATAAAAAGGGTGCTAATACCTTCCCTTTCTATAATCTACCCCCGTACTCATAAATATCTCAAAAAAGGAATTATTCTGTGCTTTTTTCCTTTCCTTGTTGGATAAAATAATGGCGACTCTTACTTACTGCGACATTTTGCAAACACAAATGCAAAATGCAAACCAACATTTCAAAACAGTCCGGTTCTGGCCACCGTATCATAGGCAACAACTAAAATCTCATATGCTTAATGATTGTGTACCAAAGGCAACCGAAGTGAGGTAAACCCTAGGAGTGAATATGTGCATATGATTTGTTTTAGTTAATCTTTGCACATTAGGTGATCTACCGTTTTAATTTTCCAGACATTCTTGCCATACAATCCTATTAGCCATACATCTAGACAGTTAAAGATTGCAGAAATTAAAAGCGGAAAAGTAAATCTAATTATTACAAGGCTTCGGGGAATGGGGATTACATAACCAAAACTTGGGGGAAATTAAACAGTAAATAAAACCCTAGTTTCAAAGACTATTACAACCTCGGAGCAATTACAAAAATATAATGAAAAGTACGTACGACAAACGTAAAATGCGAGAAATTAGGGTTTTGACCCTTGAAAACCAAATTGAATTTAATTAAAGAAAAAAAAATCATTTTTTGTCATTTTTATTTAAGGAAATAAAGAATAAATTGCAAAATATCCTAATCACTAATTAAGTTTTAATTATGAAAAATCCTTAAATTAATGAAACAAAAAACAATTAACCTATTTTTGTGTTTTTATTTTGAGAAGGAATTAAAATTAAGAATTAATTCTAATTTCTATTTGATTTTAATTATGAAAAAAGATTTAAATTAACCTAATTAAACTAATTAATGCAATTAAATATTTTATGAAAAAAGACTAAACCTAATATTGTTTGTGATTTTTTGATTTTTATGTTTTGATTAAAAATGATTTTTGGAAAATAAATAAAATAAATAAATTAAAACAATAAAAAGAATTGAAATAAAATAAAAAGGAAAAGATTGGGCCTGTGTGGTAGAATGCAGAATGGGGGTGCATTGCCAAATTGTTGTGCCCAAATTGGTTGGCCCATGTTCCTTGTGTGTGATCCCATGTGGATTAGCTTCAGAGAGTGCACCATGGGTTGCTGTGGTTGGACGTTGGATCTGGACCAAGGGATGATCCAAAGGGTAGGATTTGTGAGCGTATGATGGATGCATGGAATGATGATGTACTGAATCTGCAGTAAATTGCTAGGAAAATAATAAAAGTGTGAATTAATAATTAAAAATCTAACTCTGATTAATTTACAAGTTTATTATGAAATAAAATCAATATTGATTAAATCAAAACAACTTTTATGTCAAAAATTATTTTAATTAATTGAAAGCCTAAAACTAATATTTAATGATTTTTTTTGTGATTTTATATGTTAATTAAATTAATGATAGAAAACAAATCAAATGAAAAATAAATAATTGAAAAGGGTTAGAAAAGAAAATAGTCAAAAAAGTGAAAAATGCATGGGGTGGGTGATGAACCCATGCCCCTTGGGTCACAATTAGGCGCCTCATCCACCAAGCGAAGCTATTGTTTGTGATTCAAACATGTTCTACGTAACGACAAGAACTCATTTGAACAGTTAATAAACACAAGCAATGCATGAAATTAATTATATGAATGTTTGAAAGAAAAGAAAATCGGAGAAGATGAGTATGCTTATTTCAAGCATCAATGGCCATGACTTTCGACCTGTTCTTACCCTTAGATACCTCAGGAATGATTTGTGATTGATGGCTTGGACTGAAAGTGGCTGGATATTCGGTTTTGACTTTGCACTAGTTTTGACAGAATTTGAGGTTTTTAGAGAGTGTTCTTGGGCAGCCAATTTCGTGCTCCCTAGTGTATGAGGGTGTTGTGATTATATAGAGGAGGAATTTAAGTCAAAAATAATGGAAGAAATCTCATGGTATCTTGAAGGATTATGAAGATTTGATTTGATTTTGGCCTTGTATGATTTCTTTCCAAAATAGCTCCAATCATGACTTTTTCAATCTAAATCATCCTTGCACGAATTACATGCCATGATAGCTGTATATGGACTCATAATGTGCACAAAAATCCCAAGATTTGGTTTGCTTTTATTATTTTACCATTTAATTTGATTTATTTTGGTTTAAATGAATAAAAAATAAAAATAAATGATAAAAATAATAAAATAATAGGTGGAAAAGCTCAGGGGTCGTGGTTCCTATTAGAAACGTGTTTCAAACAAGAAAACATGGGCCCCTTTGGAAACAAATACAAATTTGATCAATGTTGACTTTTGACAGTTTTCCAAAAATTGCCAACTTTGACAATGCACAACTCTCTCAATTTTTACCCTATGAGGGTGTTCTTGGACTTTTTAGAAAGCTTAGGATGTCCTTTAAAAAAACCTTTTTGTTTCATCTCAATTGGATATTCCATGTTCATGTATGAATCTTTGACCCAAAAGGTGATTTTGTTGACTTTTCAAAAGGACCTATAATGTCAAAATTCATATCTTTTTATGAGTGCATATTTTGAACTTGTGAGTTGAAGATGAGTTGTAGGGAATTGCATCCTCTTCAAAATTATTTTTGTATGGAAACTTTCTGATAAAGTATGAAGAAGTTATGCTTAGTCAAAGTTGGGTTGACTTTTACTGAGAAACCCTAATTTAGCAACTTTTGGGTTTTGATAAATTTTGAGCATTACTTGGGGAATCATGATCAACCCTTGATAAAATGATGGAAGTAACTTAAAAATGTTGATGTTGGCCAAAAATATTAAGGTTTGACTGTATGTGGGCCACAATTGAGTTTTGACCTACTACAGTCGATTCTCAAGCATTTGAGTAGTTGATTGAGCAAACTTCTTATGCAAGGCCTGAAACTTGGAACTGATGATCTTGGGAACATAATAAGACCTTGGAAATCATATGAGACCTTTGTGTTCCACCCATCTTAATGAAAATAGAAACCTTAATTTGGGGTATATTGCCTTAAGAGAGAGTTTGTTTAGTCAACTCTTGGGCAACCTTGAGCAAATTGGGGACCTCACTTGAAATTTGTTGAGTAAAATGAGAGGGAAAATTTTGGGGTACAACAGCTGCCCCTATTCAATCTTCTTAAACCTGAGGGTGTAGATTGGCTGCTCTGCCTTTCGTGATCTGAAGGTCGAAGATAATTGAACACTAGAGTGCCCAGAAATTTGCACTTGCATGAAGTGGCACTTGATTTGTGATATCGGGAATGGGCTTACAGATGCCATTTGGAGGTCGATGATGGAATATTTTCGGATATGGGATTAAAGATGCCATCCTGGATGCGATGGAGAATCGTCGAAGATGGGCTTAAAGATGCCATCTAGAGAATGTGGATTTCCTTATATATTCCTTTGATGAGAGTCCCTGTTGCTGTTGTTGAGGAAGAATCTGATGAGGAATGTTGGTATTTGTCTTGGGAGATATAGAATTTTAGGAGGTTCAGTTGTCCGTTACTCTACTGGGGAATTAACTCCGGAGGTGAACTGCATGTTTGGTCAGTGTACAGGCTGCACCGCGACTTACTGGGGAAATGTGAACCCAATCGGGTTTGATCAGGTCCAGGTCTTACAGTGTTGTGGACTGCTGTCTGGAGATAAGAGAAAAGAAACCTGGATGGTAAGGTTATGAGAAGGAACTTGGATAGTAGGGTTACTTCGATATGAAAAGCCTGAATAGTAGGGCTGTGAGAAGGAACCTGGATAGTAGGGTTACTTCGATATGAAAAGCCTGGATAGTAGGGTCGTGAGAAGGAACCTGGGTAAGGTTGTTTCGACATCAAATCCTGGATAGTAGGGTTGTGAGAAGGAACCTGGATAGTAGGTTTACTTTGATATGAAAAGCCTGGATAGTAGGGCCGTGAGAAGGAACCTGGGTAAAGTTGTTTCGAAATCAAAGCCTGGATAGTAGGGCTGTGAGAAGGAACCTGGGTAGTAGGGTTACTTTGATATGAAAAGCCTGGATAGTAGGGACGTGATAAGAAACCTGGGTAAGGTTTTTTCGTGAAGAGTTTGGGTAAAACTGCATCTGAACTGAGAAGGAACCTGGGTAAGGTTGCATTGTGAGGAGTTTGGGTAAAACTGCATCTGAACTGAGAAGGAACCTGTGTAAGGTTGCTTTGCGAGGAGTTTGGGTAAAACTGCATCTGAACTGAGAAGGAACCTGGGTAAGGTTGCTTTGTGAGGAGTTTGGGTAAAACTGAGAAGGAACTGAGAAGGAATCTGGGTAAGGTTGCTTTGTGAGGAGTTTTGGTAAAACTGCATCTGAACTAAGAAGGAACATGGGTAAGGTTGCTTTGGGATAAATTCGTGTAAAACTTCAGAAGGAACCTGGGTAAGGTTACTTTGGGATAAGTTCGTGTAAAACTTCAGAACTAACCTGGGTAAGGTTGCTCGTGATGAGTCCGTGTAGGGCTTTGGGAGGAACTTGGGTAAGGTTACCTCGGGATAAGTCTGTGTAAAACTTCAGCAGGAACCTGGGTAAGGTTACTTTGGGATAAGTTTGTGTAAAACTTCAAGAGGAACCTGGGTAAGGTTACTTTGTGATAAGTTCGTGTAAAACATCAGGAGGAACCTGGGTAAGGTTACTTTGTGATAAGTTCGTGTAAAACTTCAGAAGGACCTGGGTAAGGTCACTTTGGGATGAGTTCGTGTAAAACTTTAGGAGGAACCTGAGTAAGGTTACTTTGTGATAAGTTCGTGTAAAACTTCAGAAGAAACCTGGGTAAGGTTACTTTGGGATAAGTTCGTGTAAAACTTCAGAAGGAACCTGGGTAAGGTTACTTTGGGATAAGTTCGTGTAAAACTTCAGAAGGAACCTGGGTAAGGTTACTTTGGGATAAGTTCATGTAAAACTTCATTCAGAAATGTATGAGAAAGGACATGTGTAAGATCTTTCAGGATAAACCCTTGTGAAGCTGCATTTAGGAGAAACCCATGTAAGATTGCTTCGTGACGAACCCGTGTAAAGCCGCATTTGATCATGCAGATAATTACCCTGTTTAGTTTCAGGAGCTAATCTTGAACTTGCTGGAAGTTGTTGATGATAACCATCTATCTTGAAAAGGCACATGATTAATCGTATATGATGCATGAAATGCATTGTATGATGATGTTCTCAAAATAAATGAGACTATGATGTATGCAATGTGTATGCGCACGTCATGATATATGAACATGAAATGCTATTGTGACATATCCGAGTGGGAAAATAAATCCCTGACCGCTGCTGGAGAGTAACGGAAATTAAGTTCCTGGCCATCATAGAAAAAGTGGTTCTTCTACTTCCGCTGGGGATGGTGAACCGGAGATGACTATGTTGGGGATTTGCCCCTTGTTTACGGATATTCTACCGAAGAGAGACTCTGCTTGAGAACAACTCTGTGGGGGAATAACTCTGTTTGAGAGAAGAGATGCTTTGTTGGAAGATCTTGCCGATTAGGAGAGATAAACTCTGTTGGGGGATGAACTTCCGTAGCCGGAGGAATAAACTCTGTTAGGGATTGAGCTTCTATATTCAGAAATATAAACTCTGCTTGGGAAACAACTTTACGAACCGCTTGCGATTATGAAATTCGACCGGGGAATATAGATGTCGATTCTCTGAAGGAACTTTATTGGGGAACGTTGCTCCTGTTTTGGGAAGCCGATGTCAAAACTTTAGTTGCCTCTACTTTGTGGGGAGTGTAGATATCACAGGGTCGTATGCTGAGGATACGATAATGACTTTGCATCAGGACTTTTATGCCCCTGTACTTGCTGGTGAAAGTACCCATAAAGGCTTTGTGGATGCTGATCAGGATGATAAGTCTTCTATTGATAAGCAAATGATAAGATGACGGGACATAGTCGTACGCTTCAAATCCCTAACTTTTTCTTGGACCGCCCTTTTGGGTTTTCAGTCCACCGGGATACTCTTTTTTGCTCAAGCCGCCTTTTCAGGTTTTCGACTTGCCGGGTGTACATATCTTTTTTGTTTTTATCCCTAATTTTTGCCCGAACCCTTTTGGTTCACGGGGATGCCCTTATTTTTTCCTAGGCCAGTCAACCTAGCGGGTCTTTGTTCATGCATAGTATTTTCCGACTATGTCCATGTTCACCGGGTACGGAGAATTGTCACTATCTATAGTAGTAAGTGTTTCCACACTACCAGAAGATGTTCGTGTGATCATACATGATTCGTTGGTGGAATTCATGTCCAATGCCCCAAGTGATTCAGATGGTGATCTTCCCCTGGCTACTTGGCATCTTTGAAAGATTCCTTGAATCTTGACTTGACTGCCCCAGATCATCTGGACATCATGTTATGCCCCTTGATTATGAAAGGCCTACCAATGGGATGTCTTTCCGTCCGAGGTGATTCTATTTATTGAGAAGATATTTATTCACTGAATATCCGTCGTGCGAATTTCTCTGCTGTTGAACAATTAGTCATATGCAAACAATGTCATTTAAAGAATGCAAAGCTTATGTCTGTCTTGAAGTTTGAAAATGCGTTTTTCAGTAAAACAAGAAAATTTTGTAAAATGTGATGTCAACTCAGGATTTACAGCAAGTCCTACAGGAGTCAGGATACCTTTTGTAACAGTATGCTTTCGAACTAACCCATGCTTCAGCTAGGACTTTTAAGGGTTATAACGTGGCCTGGTTCATGGTTCAAGAAACAAAGGATAAAGGCTCAGAATTTATTTGTACCCACCCGCTCTTCGTGATGTTCTTCAGTCCTATGCTTAGTTAATTGCGCATTTAGAATCCCAGTTGAGTTCTGGAATATTGTCCTTGATGTTCCGGCGATGGTTCGGATACTGAAAGTTTACTTGAAAAAGGCAGTCATTTTGTAATCTTTTTTTTTACCGAGGATTTGTAGTAACCTCTTTTTTGGTTTTACTATCCCTGTCTTTTGCCTGAACTGTTTCTTTTGTGATTACAGTCAGCGGGACGCCCTAGTTTTTTTCTTAAGTCTCTTTCATAGGTTTTGACTTAGCGGGCTTTTATTTTGAGAGATAATGACTGTCTGTCTTGAAGATTATGCGGAACCATCACTGTCTTTTGATTTGGAAGGACGTCTTCGATGCCATTCATTGTGTACGAAGCGAAAGATTGCGACTGAATGCGCCTCTGAATTAACTGAGAAAACTACCCTGCCCCAGGTTATGATTAAGGGTTTTAACTAGTGTGAAAAGAAAAACTCCTACTTCTTTGGCTCAAAGGGGTTGACTAGGGATTATCTTCCTTATAACTCCATTGTTTGGGATTTGAAACAACGCCTGTACATCGTCAGCGGGGTCTGTTCAAAAGCATAATGTAGAGGTTGTGGTATCATTTTCGTCATCCTCCCTCTAAACGCTTACAGCTTTTTAGTCGAGAGTTGAATATCCCAAAAAGGAACGAAGTTTAAATATAGTTAATACGAATGAATTGATTCAGAATAGACATATGCAATGCATTGATAAAGTAACAAAGTTTGACATGAATAAATATTCGAACAATCAAAAGAAAATTACAAATTGAAAATTCTAATGAATGAAAAGCCCTCTTGTTAGAACTTGTCACTTCAAATGGTGGGCCTTGGAGGATTGACAGAAACATTCCAGTTGACCATCTTGTGTGATTTCCAATGCTTCTTCATCAATCGAGTCTTGAATTTTGTATTTCAATCTCCAACAGTCGCCAGTATCATGCCCCGGACTGTTGGAGTGATATGCACACCTTGCATCAGGATTGTAGTTAGGCGAAGAAGTCTTGGGATTCATATGAGGTCCTATCAACGTAACCAGATTCATCCAATACATGTGTTGTAAAGCTTGAGACATCGGCATGTTAAGTTTGGTAAACTGCCTCTTGGGTGTATCTGGCTTACTCTGATTAACCCGTTGTTTTTAGCGAGGTTGTTGTTGGACCCGTGAGGTAGTAGAAATTTGGAAAGGTCCACTCTTCACCAAACCAAAATCTTGTCTTCTTGGAGGTTGATCAATGACTTGGTCCCTGGCCTCGACTGTTTGCTTCATATTGTTGTATTTGTCTTGATGAAGTTGGTCTATGATGGCTTTCAGCTCTTCTTGCCTTCGGTCTAGGCCTTGGATAAGAGCCATCTTCCCCAGCATATGGGTTCTCATTGCACCTACCTCAGTTTGCAGTTGTTCCAGCCGTTCGTCCTTATTGTCTTCAGGACTTTTCTTGACCAAGTTCCCAACGAGGAGTGTTTTCAACTCTTCCTGCCCCTTAGATAGGTTTAGGAATATGTCCCTGAACTGAGCTTCTTGAGTTTGAAGATCTCTATTGTCTTGTTTGAGAGCCATTACTGAAATAAATAGCGAGAACATGAGAGACCTGTACTGGAAGACCTGTTATGCAAGATATGTATGATATATGTATGCAATGTTTTCAAGGATCTCGCGGGGTAAACAAGAAACTGTTAGAATTTGGTTACAGCTTGATTAAAGAAACTTTGTGTCGTTAAGAGTCCTTCTTCAAGAGTCAAGCTCACCATATCGAGTGGGTCATAGCCACTGACTCAAGTTATCGTGTTTTGATCTCTAGACGACATTGGCTAGAGGAAAATAAATCCCCTTGCCCCTTGCTAGACGTCTGATTTACCATAACCTGCATCACAAACCCTTGAGATCCTTGAAATGGTTAAGGAAATGTTAAGGCATGATGTTATGATGTGTATGCTATGCGTTTAAGCAAAAGTGTGAGGTGATGTAAGCAAGTAAACCCGACAAGAAATCCAAGTTATTGGATAAGGACTGTAAACAAAACCTGCAAGGAACTCATGTTGTCAGATAATAAAAATGTGCAAGTAGTTCAAGTTGAAAGCACACTAGTCACACAAACAGCCTTAGGTTTAGGCTTGCATGGGTCTTAAGGTAGTATCCTCTTGAAGTTTAGTTGGTTCAACCTGTCTTAAAAAGTAATCGAGTTCTAGAGGATCTCAATATCACTGGCCATCCTTTATCGGCATTATCTCAGCTCACGCAATCTTTTCTTGCGGCCGAAATATCCCGAAAGTCTGATCTCAATGAGTGTAGCATCGAGTATCAACCAGTTCTCATCTCTACACCGAGGCTGGCTATCTCACTACTTTCTAATGGCTAAGTTAGGCAATTAAAGGTTCTAAGGTCAGTTGATGCTTCACGACACCACGCGGCGGCCCCGTGCTCTCCCTGATTGACTCAAGGGTTACCGATACTAACCAAAGTGCCACATCAATGTAGCTACTGCTTCAACCGCGCCGGTATACCCCAGCATAGTTCCCTCACAGTTGATTGCTACTTACCTAAAAGGTGTTCCCCAGATCAGGGTGTAGGATCAAATAACCCAAAAAGTTCTCATAAATATAAAGCAAGCAAGACAATTAAGATAAAGCAATTAAATATGACCTAGATCCTAAGCTTTACCCCACTTTATATTTCCCCAGCAGAGTCACCAGTTCTGTGATACAGTGGTAGAACCGACTGTTAATTCTAGTTTATATTTTGCATTTTTTGTTTGCAAAATGTCACAGTAAGTAAGAGTCGCCACCGACTTTTATTTCATCCAATCATGGAAAAGGAAAAAGAATAGAAAAAACCTTTTTTTGAGATATTCTGAGTACGGGTAGATTATAGAAAGGGAAGGTGTTAGCACCCTTTCTATCCGTAGTTATCTACGGGCTCTTAGGTACTTGCTCATTTTTCAAATTGCTTGTGTGTGTTTGTCTTGAAAATGTTTTTACTTCGTGATAATCCTTGTATCAGTCCTCAAGGATGTGACGAAGTTTGTTTTGAAAATTTGTTTTGAAAAGGTGTTTGTGTGAAAAGTTTTCATTGAGCAAGTACTTAAGATTCTACCTACTCGAAAAAAGATTGTTTGTTCTATTTCCTTTATACAATGCTATCCTATTATTAAGGAGTAGGTATCACCGTCGTTGGAGTTTGTAAGGGACGTTCGAAAGGGACAAGTACAATCACTAAAGCAATAGTTAGAAAACTTTAGCAGTAACCCTAGAGTCTTAAGATCTTTTCGAGGCAACATTTCCAAGGCAATATTCGAATGGGACATTTTGATCTCTTTAGACTGGAGGGAAATGTTGTACCCAAAAATTTTCCCTCCCATATTCCTTAAAACATTTCAAGAAAGATCCTCAAGTTGCTCAAGGTAGTCCAAGGGTTGGCCAGACAAGCTCTCTCCTAAGGCAGTCTACCTCAAACTAGGCTTTCATGTTGCATCAAGATACTTGAGTACAAGTGATCCAAAGTGCTATCCAATGTTCTAATATGTTCTCAAGATCATCCATGTCAAGTTTCAAGCCTTGCAGAGAAAGTTTGCTCAGTCAATTGCTCAAAGGCCTGAAAATCGACTGTGCTAGGGCAAAAGTCAACTGTGGCCCACATACAGTCAAACTTCAATATTTTTGGTAAAAATCCTCATTTTGAAGTATATTTCATCATTTTATCAAGGGTTGATCATGATTCATCAAGGATTGCTCATAATTCATCAAGACTTAAAAGTTGCTAAATTAGGGTTTTGTAGGAAAAGTCAACTCAACTTTGACCAAGCATAACTTTCTCATACTTTATGAGAAATGACCCATCCAAAGCTCATTTTTAATATGATGCAATTCCCTACAATCCATATTCATCTCCCAGGTTCAAAATATGCACTCACAAGAAGTTATGAATTTGGACATTATAGGTCATTTTGAAAAGTCAACAAAAACACCTTTTTTTTCAAAGCTTCATACATGAGCATGGAATATCAAAATGAGATTAGACTAAAAGGGTTGATTAGAGAACATCTAAAGCTTTCTAAGAAGTCAAAGAACACCTCCAAAGAGTCAAAATTGAGGAAGTTATGCATTGATGAAGTTGACCTTTTTTGCAAAATTGCCAAAAGTCAACTATCGCTAAAACTTCAAATTTTGCCAAATGGGCCCAATCTTTTTCACTTGTTTTAAGTTGGAAACATAGCCCACAAGCTCTATCCTTTGCCACTTGTCCATATCTTATTTTTATTATTTATTTTTGTTTCTATTTGAATTAATCCAATTTAAATAAAAACAAATCAAATAAAATCCAAAACATTGATAACAAGAGATTTTATGATTGTTTCAGGTCTTAAATTACAGATACCAATCATTCAAACTCGTGTAAATGCACAGTGTGAACAAAAAGATTGAAAAAGGCCATGTTTGGGAAGATCTTAAAAGTGAATCAAATCAAATCAAATCAAAAATCATTGAAGGAGAAAGATTTGGATGCAGTTATCAACCCTAATGCATTCACTCATACATATAGAACGAGGCCGGGCCTAAAAAGAGGTTGGAAAAAGGCGTATGAACAAGAACGAAAACTGGAAAAAAAAGCAAGAAAAGTGTGAGATCGAAATCCCATTTGGAGGAAGTTTCACGACCTTTGACCGATCCCAATCGACTCCTGGGACTCTCAGCAAGCTAAATCCATCAAGAACCAAGCATTCCAAGCCCCAAATCTCTCTGTAAGTCGTTCACGACATTGCCCTGTTATTGAATTCGAATCTCATGTTTTAAGCATTGTTAGGTTGAATTAATCATATATTCCTAATCTATAGAACATATGCAAGCTTTCTGCATCATTCAATTTCATTTATATGGCCTATACTGTAATTCACCATTGTTAGGGTTTATAGCTCCGAATTAGGGATTTCATTTACAGGAAAAATCAGCCTTCGTAAGTGGTACCATTGTGATCAGGAGGATGAAACGAGTCCAACCATGGCGTCAGGTTTCATTTATATAGCTCATGGAGGGTTTTGGAATGAACACGGCCTATAGCGACGGACAAAACGTCGGTAGGTAAAAGTGTTTTACTTTTACCCACGAAGAGCGGAAGGAGACGATTAGGTGTCACCCTACCATTGGCCTATTCAAATATCCAGCGCGCATTTTCTTTTGTTTTCCATTAACATTCGTTTTTGCATATTATTATTGTCTCATTACTGTACAACAAGCAGCAAGTGGTCCAGTGGTAAGCGTAGCAAGGAATTTTCCTTGGGGCTTGGGTTCGAATCCCAGGTCCCCCTATTTTCTCTATATTATTTTCTTTCAGGAGATTCAGTGCTCGCGCAAGCTAGGAGATCCACCACATGCCCTCATCATCAAACAAGCCAGATGGCCAGATGGCCAAATCTGATGGCCACCACTGAAGGTGCATCATGAGCCAAAGTCAGCGTGCTACACTGGATCACAAAGGTCAAACGGACTCCAGCACTAATGGGCCCAGAAATTGCTATTGGCACCCCCATTCTCAGGCCTAATTCCCTTTCTCTATTTTTATATTTCATTTAATTATTTTATTAATTTATTTACTAACCATCAACTTAATTTTCTTTTTTATCAAAAAATCACCAAAATTTTTTTTACATCCAATTAAAATTAGAATATTATTTTTCATCAATAAATTAAGGTTTGATTAAATTAGAAAAATTTAATTTATTTTTGCAAATAATTAAAATTAATTAGGATAAATAGGTTTTATTACTAATTTGTTTTCTTTATCTTTTCCTAAAATAACAAAAAACCCAAAAATATGTCATTTAATTACTTTCATTAATTAATTTAATAACCAATCAATTTTGCATTTAATTTAAAAACCTAATTTCTTTTCTTAAACAATATTAAAAACGACAAAAAAACATTTTCTTTTTTAGGATAGAAGGGTCAAAACCCTATTTTCTCGTCGATCTAATTTTTAATCGCGCGCTTTATTATTATTTTGCCCAATTATTGTATCTGCCCCCGGTTTGTAATAATTTAATTAGGACATTTATTTATTTTTACCGCTTTTAATTCCAAAGGGTTTGTTTTTGGCTATGTAAATACCCGAAGCCTTGTAATAGCTTAGTTTAAATTCTGCACTTTAATTTCTGCAAATATTTAACTGTTAGATATGTGAATAATTAGGGTTTGCATGATAAGAATGTATGTTTAATTTTAAAACAGTTAGATCACCCTAAATGTACAAAGATAAATAAACTGAAATTGAATCATTCGCACATACGCACTCCTAGGGTACACTCCCACTTGGTTGCCTTCGGTAAACGGTCATTGAGTATAGGATGCTTTAGTGGTCGTCCTTTTGTCCAAAGATCAAAGTTGCCTCAGAAAGGTTGCCTCGGATAAATGATCTAAGACATTAGGGTTACTACTAATACGTCCTAACATTGCTTTAGTGACCGTACGTCCCTTTTCGAATTGACCCTCAAACTCCAACGACGGTGCTACCTAATCACTAATAGTGGGATAGCATTGTCTAAAGGAAACGAACACATAATGATTCTTTTTTCGAGTAAATAGATTAGCTCTTAATTACTTGCTCAAACAAAACAAAACCTCTTTTTCCACACTTACACTTCTTTACAAAACAAAGTTTTCAAAAACACTTCATTACACTCTTGAAGACAAAAGCAAGAGTTAAATCGAAGTTAAAAGAAAAACTTTTCAAAACCCACAAACACATAGAAAACAATTTTGAAAATGATGAGCAAGTACTTAAGAGCCCGTAGATAACTACAGATAGAAAGGGTGCTAATACCTTCCCTTTCTATAATCTACCCCTCGTACTCAGAAATATCTCAAAAAAGGAATTTTTCTGTGCTTTTTTCCTTTCCTTGTTGGATAAAATAAAATTTGGTGGCGACTCTTGCTTACTGCGAAATTTTGCGAACACAAACGCCAAACACAAACCAGCATTTCAAAACAGTCCGGTTCTGGCCACCGTATCACAGAACTGGCGACTCTGCTGGGGATATATAAGTGGGGTGTACCTTAGGATTATTTCATCATATTGTTTTCAATTATTTGATCTGTTTGCTTTATCTTTGTGGGCTTTGTATCGGAGGAACTATAGATCCTAACCCGGATCTGGGGATACCTTTTAGGTACGTAGCAATAGACTGTGAGGGAACTGTACAGCATAGACCGATACGGTTGAAGCAGTAGCTACGTTGGTGTGACACATTAGTTGGTACCGATATCCCTTGTGGAGGAACAAGGAGAGTATAGGGCTGCTAATGGGTCATTAAGCATCAACTGACCTTAGAACCTATAATTGACCAACTTGGCCATAGAAAAGTAGCAGTATGTTACACTCATTGAGACCATACTCTCGTGATGATTCTGGCCGCAAGAAAAGGTTGCTAAACTGGAATTATGACTGATCGAGGATTGTCAGTGATATTGAGAACCTCTAGAACCCGGTTACTATTACTAGGACAGGTTGAACCAACTAAACTGCAAGAGGGTAGTACCTAAACTCCATGCCAGCCTGAAATTTAAGGGCTATTGTGTGACTTGTATGCTTTCAACTTGAACTACTTGCACATGTTTGTTATCTAACAACATGAGCTCTCTGCAGGTTTTATTTACAATCCTTATCTAATAACTTGGATTTCTTGTCGGATTTACTTACTTACATCACCTCGCATTTTCTTAAACGCATAACATAGACATCATAACATCATGCCTTAACATTTCCTTAACCATTTCAAGGATCTCAAAGGTTTATGATGCAGGTTATGGTAAATCAAACATCTAGCAAGGGGCAAAGGGGATTTATTTTCCTCTAGCCAATGTCATCTAGAGATCAAAACACGATAATTTGAGTCGGTGGCTATGACCCACTCGATATGGTGAGCTTGACTCTTGAAGAAGGACTCTTGATGACACGAAGTTTCTTCAATCAAAGCTGAAAAATTCAAATTCTAATAGTTTCTTGTTTACCCCGCGAGATCCTTGAAAACATTGCATACATATATCATACATATCATTGCATAACAGGTCTCCCAGTACAAGTCTCTCATGTTCTCGTTGTTTATTTCAGCAATGGCTCTCCAACAAGACAACCAAGATCTTCAAACTCAAGAAGCTCAGTTCAGGGACGTATTCCTAAACCTATCCAAGGGGCAAGAAGAGTTGAAAACACTCCTCTTCGGGAACTTGGTCAAGAAAAGTCCTGAAAACAATAAGGACGAACGGTTGGAACAACTGCAAGCTGAGATAGATGCAATAAGAACCCAGATGCTGGGGAAGATGGCTCTTATCCAAGGCTTAGCCCGGGAACAAGAAGAGTTGAGAATCATTATCCACCAGCTTCATCAAGACAGATACAAAAGTATGAAGCAAATAGTCAAGGACGGGGACCAAGTCATTAATCAGCCTCCAAGAAGACAAGGGTTTGGATTGGTAAAGAATGGACCTCTTCAAGTTGCTACCATCTCACAAGTCCAACAACAACCTCACCAAAAGCAACGGGTTAATCATAGTAAGCCAGATACGCCCAAAAGGCAGTTCGCCGAGCTCAACATGCCACTGTCTCAAGCTTTACAACACTTGTTGAGATTGAATCTGGTGATGTTAAGGGATCCTCCTCAAAATCCCCACATAGCCTCCATAAGGTACAATCCGGATGCTAGGTGTGCATACCATTCCAACAGCCCGGGGCATGATACTGATGACTGTTGGGCATTGAAAAATAAAATTCAGGACTTGATTGATAAGGGAGTGCT
Organism: Vicia faba; assembly: GCA_948472305.1. NCBI lineage: Eukaryota > Viridiplantae > Streptophyta > Magnoliopsida > Fabales > Fabaceae > Vicia > Vicia faba. The sequence goes on along the minus strand of CATIWC010000822.1, from coordinate 110,128 downwards.
GGAGTTTACACAAGATGGTCAGGCTGAGTTCTTCTACCATTCCTCCAAGGCACGTCCTTTGAAGTGACGAGACCAGACGAGAAGACTTTTTGTTCATTAGAATTTTCAATTTGTAATTTTCTTTTGATTGTTCGAATATGTATTCATGTCAAACTTTGTTACTTTATCAATGCATTGCATATGTCTGTTTTGAATCAATCCATTCGTATTCACTATATTTAAATTGATTTCCTTTTTGTGATGTTCAACTCTCGATTTAAAAACTCTAAGCCTTTAGAGAGAGGATGACGAAAATGATATCAAAATCTCTACAGTATGCTTTTGAACAGACCCCGCTGACGAGGTACATGCGTTTGTTTCAAATTCTAAATAGTGGAGTTATAAGGAAGATAATCCCTAGTCAACCCCTTTGAGCCAAAGAAGTTGGAGTTTTTCTTTTCACAAATTAAAACCCTTAATTATAACATGGGGCATGGTAGTTTTCTCAGTTAATCCGGGTGCACAAGGAATGGCATCAAAGAAGTCCTTCCGAAACAAAAGACGGTGATGGTTCCGTATAATCGTAAGGACATGTAGTCATTATCTCTCAAAAATAAAAGCCCATTAAGTCAAAACCTGTGAAGGAGACTTAATAAAAACTGGGGCATCCCGCTGACTGTAATCACAAAAAGAAACAGTTCAGGAAAAAGACAGGGATAATAAAAATAAAAAAGAAAGAGGTCCTACAAACTCTCAACAAAAATGACTGTCTGTTCAAAATAAATTGCCAGTATCTGAACCATCACTGGAATATCAGAGCAAAGACTTAAACGGTATCTAAATGCACAATTAGCTGAGTTTAGGATTGAATAACATCACAAAGAACGGTTGGGTACAAATAAAATTTGAGTCTTTATCCTTTGTTTCTTAAACCGTGAACCAGGCCAAGTTATAACCCTTAAAAGTCCTAGCTGAAGCATGGGTTAGTTCGAAAGCATACTGTTACAAAGGTATCCTGACTCCCGTAGGACTTGCTGTAAATCTTGAGTTGACATCACGTTTTACAAAAATTGCATGTTTTACTGCAAAATGCATTTTCAAAAAATTTCAAGACAGACATAAGCTTTGCATTCTTAAAATAACATTATTTGCATATGACTATTTGCTCAACAGCAGAGAAATTCGCACGACGAATATCTAGTGAACAAAAACCTTCTCAATAAAAAGGATCACCTCAAGTGGAAAAAACACTTCCAATCAAGGGGCACGACATGATCATTGTCCATCGTCTGGGGCAGTTAAGTCAAGATTCAAGGAATCTCTCAAAGATGCCAAATAGCCAGGGGAAAATTTCCATCTGAATCACTTGGCGCATTGGACATAAATTCCAGCAACGAATCTTGCATGATCAACCGAACATCTTCTGGTAGTATGGAAACACAACACTACCGACAGTGACAACTCCCTACACCCTGAGAGCATGAACATAGTCAGAAAATACTGCGCATGAACAAAGGCCCGCTAGGTTGACTGGCCTAGGCAAAAATAAGGGCATCCTGGCGAACCAAAATGGTTCGGGCAAAAATTAGGGATAAAAATAAAAAATATATGTACACCCGGCAAGCTGAAAACCTGAAAAGGCAGCTTGGGCAAAAAAGGGTATCCCGGTGGACTAAAAACTCGAAAGGGCGGTCCAGGCAAAAATTAGGGATCAAAGCGTACGACTATGTCCCGTCATTTTGTCACTTGCCTACCAGAAGGAGACTAATCATTTCGATCGAAAGTTACCAAGCGCCTCCTAAGTTGGGATAACACTCAATCCTCAAGGCCTCCGCAAGCACCTTCTCCAGCAGATACAGGGGCAGAAAAGTCTCGATATGAAGTCATTGTCATATCCTCAACATGCGTCCCAGTAACATTCACTCCCCGCAGAGTAAGAGAAAGACATTAGTGTTAACTCTTCCCAGCTAAGGCTCACAACTGCAAATGAATCGGCAATATTCTCCCCAAGCAGAGTTTATCCATTATCAGCACTAGACAATTATCCCTAGCGGAGTCTGGAAAATCTTCCCCAGTGGAGTTCGGAGAATCATCCCCAGTAGACTCTGGAACTTTGTCCCCAGTAGAGCCTAAAAAGTTATCCCCAGTGAAGTCGCAACTGGAAAATCATCCCCAGCGGAGTTCATTCTTTCACAAATAGAAACTCAATCTCCAACAGAGTTTCATTATCACCCGCAGTGGTAATTCATCCCCAGCTGAACTTATCAGCGGAATCCTCAGCAGAGCATGTCCTCCCCACAAAGTCATCTCCTCATCAGTTTATTCCCCAGTGGAGTTATCCTCTCATACAGGTTTATTCTCACAATCATCTTCATTCAATATCCCAAGCGGAAACGAAGAATTCAACTCTTTTCTCCAGCAGCTATCCGGGATTTATTTTCCCCAGCTAAAACATCACATTTCCATACATCATGACACATGCATATACGCATCATACAACACAATCTCATTTATTTTGAGAACATCATTTCCTGATACATATCATGCATTACATACAACTAACCTTTACCTTTCAGGAAAGACACAATCAAATTCTCACAAAAGCAAGCTATGAAGCCCAAATTCGACTGGACAATAGTTTAAACCCTCAGCAAGCTGTGAATCCCGGATTACGACCGGATAATAGCTCAACAAGTTATTGTGAAGCCTGGATTACGACCAGACAACAATACAAGTTCCTGTGAAACCTGGATTACGACCAAATAGCGGTTAAAGACACTGTGAAGGCTGGATTTCGACCAGATAACAGTAAGGGATACTGTGCAACTTGGATTACGACCGAATAGCAGTTCACCCGTCTAGATACTATTAAGCTCGGATTATGACCAGAGGTTAGTAGGCCCAAATCTAAAGGGAAGCCCGGATTATGACCAGATATCCATTTGATCTCTTCTAAAGACTGGATTACGACCAGATAAGAAGTAAAGTGTTCTGAAGACTGGGTTACGACCAGATAAGAAGTAAAGTATTGTGAAGCCTGGATTACAACCAGACAGCAATACGGAACACCATGAAGCCTGGATTACAACCAGATAATGATAAAAGGACTGAAGCCTGGATTGCGACCAGATAGAATTACAAGACCTCGTAGAGTTTGGATTTCGACCAAATAGCAGTTTACCTAGATAGTTGCTAAGAAACCCGGAGTCGACCGGATATTAGTGTGCCATAAATTCAAGATTAAAGCCCGGATGCGACCAAATGACATTTGAATTCCTTCCAAAACCTGGATTACGACCAAATAAGAATTAAGAAGTTGCGAAACCTGGGTTACGACCGGATAGCAAGTTTAATTTCATCTCCCTAGTAAGTCTGTAAAGCCTGGGTTACGACCAGATAGTAATCGGTCTTATTGCTATGAAGCCTGGACCACGACCAGATAATAGTTCGTTTTCATCTCCTCGACTAAGAGACAATTCCTCAGTAGAATAACAGACGACCAAAGTTCCTAAAATTCAACAGAGATGATTCCACAACAGAATAACAGACGAAGAAGCTCCTAAAATTCTATTTCTCTCAGGACAAAGATCAGCCTTCCCCAACCGAATCTTCCTCAACGACAAGTATACAAGCTCTCGCTAAGGAATTTCTTATGAGATCAACACTCCTTCAGATGGCATCTCTAAGCCCATCCCCTCGTCAGTAATTTCCAAATTGCATCTATAAGCCCGTTCCCGACCTCATAAGATAATTTCCACTTCATGCGAGTACAAATTTCTGGGCACTATAGTGTTCAATCATCTTCCACCTTTAGATTACAAAAGGCACGAAAGCCAATCTACACCCTCGGGTTTAAGAAGATTGAACAGGGTAAGCTGTTGTACCCCAAAATTTGCCCTCCCATATTCCTCAAAACATTTCAAGAAAGATCCTCAAGTTGCTCAAGGTAGTCCAAGGGTTGGCCAAACAAGCTCTCTCCTAAGGCAGTCTACCTCAAACTAGGGTTTCATGTTGCATCAAGATACTTAAGTCCAAGTGATCCCAAGTTCTCACCAATGTCCTAATATTTTCTCAAGATCATCCATGTCAAGTTTCAAGCCTTGCAGAGAAAGTTTGCTTAGGCAATTGCTAAAAGGCCTGAAAATCGACTCTGCTAGGGCAAAAGTCAACTGTGGCCCACATACAGTCAAACTTCAAGGTTTTTAGTAAACATCCTCATTTTGAAGTATATTTCATCAATCTATCAAGGGTTGATCATGATTCATCAAGGATTTCTCATAATTCATCAAGACTCAAAAGTTGCTAAATTAGGGTTTTGTAGGAAAAGTCAACTCAACTTTGACCAAGCATAACTTTCTCATACTTTATGAGAAATTACCCATCTAAAGCTCATTTTGAATAGGATACAATTCCCTACAATCTATCTTCAGCTCCCAAGTTCAAAATATTCTCTCACAAGAAGTTATGAATTTGGACATTATAGGTCATTTTGAAAAGTCAATAAAAACACCTTTTTTGTCAAAGCTTCATACATGAGCATGAAATATCAAAATGAGATTAGACCAAAAGTGTTTATTAGAGTACATCTCAAGCTTTCTAAAAAGTCCAAGAACACCTCCAAAGTGTCAAAATTGAGGAACTTATGCATTGATGAAGTTGACCTTTTTTGCAAAATTGCCAAAAGTCAACTATCCCTAAAACTTCAAATTTTGCCAAATGGGACCAATCTTTTTCACTTGTTTTAAGTTGGCAACATAGCCCACGAGCTCTAGCCTTTGCCACTTGTCCATATCTTATTTTTATTATTTATTTTGGTTTCTATTTGAATTAATCCAATTTAAATCAAAACAAATCAAATAAAATCCAAAACATTGATAACAAGAGATTTTATGATTATTTCAGGTCTTAAATTACAGATACCAATCATTCAAACTCGTGTAAATGCATAGTGTGAACAAAAAGATTGAAAAAGGCCATGTTTGGAAAGATCTTAAAAGTGAATCAAATCAAATCAAAAATCATTGAAGGAGAAAGATTTGGATGCAGTTATCAACTCTAATGCATTCACTCATACATATAGAACAAGGCCAGACCTAAAAAGAGGTTGGAAAAAGGCGTATGAATAAGAACAAAAACTGGAAAAAAAGCAAGAAAAATGTGAGATTAAAATCCCATTTGGAGGCAGTTTCAGGACCTTTAAACGATCCCAATCGACTCCTGGGACTCTCAGCAAGCTAAATCCATCAAGAACCAAGCATTCCAAGCCCCAAATCGCTATGTAAGTCGGTCACGACATGGCCCTGTTCTTGAATTCGAATCTCATGTTTTAAGCATTATTAGGTTGAATTAATCATATATTCTTAATCTATAGAACATATGCAAGCTTTCTGCATCATTCAATTTCATTTATATGGCCTATACTGTAATTCACCATTGTTAGGGTTTATAGCTCTGAATTAGGGATTTCATTTACAGGAAAAATCATCCTTCGTAAGTGGTACCATTGTGATCAGGAGGACGAAACGAGTCCAACCATGGCGTCAAGTTTCATTTATATAGCTCATGAAGGGTTTTGGAATGAACACGGCCTATAGCGACGGACAAACGTCCGTAGGTAAAAGTGTTTTACTTTTACCCACGGAGAGAGGAAGGAGACGATTAGTTGTCACCCTACCATTGGCCTATTCAAATATTCAGCACGCATTTTCTTTTGTTTTCCATTAACATTCATTTTTGCATATTATTATTATTGTCTCATTATTGTACAACAAGCAGCAAGTGGTCCAGTGGTAAGCGTAGCAAGGAATTTGCCTTGGGGTCTGGGTTCGAATCCCAGATCCCCCTTTTTTCTCTATATTATTTTCTTTCAGGCAATTCAATGTGTGTGCAAGCCAGGAGATCCACCACATGCCCTCATCATCAAACAAGCCAGATGGCCAGATGGCCAGATCTGATGGCCACCACTGAAGGTGCATCAAGAGCCAAAGTCAGCATGCTACACAGGATCACAAAGGTCAAACGGACTCCAGCACTAATGGGCCCAGAAATTGCTATTGGCACCCCCATTCTCAGGCCCAATTCTCTTTCTCTATTTTTATATTTCATTTAATTATTTTATTAATTTATTTACTAACCATCAAATTAATTTTCTTTTTTATCAAAAAATCACCAAAAAATATTTTTACGTCCAATTAAAATTAGAATATTATTTTTCATTAATAAATTAATTAATTTAATTAAGGTTTGATTAAATTAGATAACTTTAATTTATTTTTGCAAATAATTAAAATTAATTAGGATAAATAGGTTTTATTACTAATTTGTTTTCTTTATCTTTTCCTAAAATAACAAAAAAACCAAAAATATGTCATTTAATTACTTTCATTAATTAATTTAATAACCAATCAATTTTGCATTTAATTTAAAAACCTAATTTCTTTTCTTAAACAATATTAAAAACAACAAAAAAACATTTTCTTTTTTAGGATAGAAAGGTCAAAACCCTATTTTCTCGTCGATCTAATTTTTAATCGTGCGCTTTATTATTAATTTGCCCAATTATTGTATCTGCTCCCGGTTTGTAATAATTTAATTAGGACATTTATTTATTTTTACCGCTTTTAATTCCAAAGAGTTTGTTTTTGGTTATGTAAATACCCGAAGCCTTGTAATAGCTTAGTTTAAATTCCACACTTTAATTTCTGCAAATATTTAACTGTTAGATATGTGAATAATTAGGGTTTGCATGATAAGAATGTATGTTTAATTTTAAAACAGTTAGATCACCCTAAATGTACAAAGATAAATAAACTGAAATTGAATCATTCTCACATGCGCACTCCTAGGGTACACTCCCACTTAGTTGCCTTTGGTAAACGGTCATTGAGTATAGGATGCTTAAGTGGTCGTCCTTTTGTTCAAAGATCAAAGTTGCCTCGGAAAGGTTTCCTCGGATATTGTTGCCTCGGATAAATGATCTAAGACATTAGGGTTACTACTAATACGTCCTAACATTGCTTTAGTGACCGCACGTCCCTTTTCAAATTGACCCTCAAACTCCAACAACGGTGCTACCTACTCATTAATATTGGGATAGCATTGTCTAAAGGAAACGAACACAGAACGATTCTTTTTTCAAGTAAATAGATTAGCTCTTAAGTACTTGCTCAAACAAAACAAAACCTCTTTTTCCACACTTACTCTTCTTTACAAAACAAAGTTTTCAAAAACACTTTATTACACTCTTGAAGGCAGAAGCAAGAGTTAAATCGAAGTTAAAACAAAAACTTTTCAAAACCCACAAACACAAAGAAAACAATTTTGAAAATGATGAGCAAGTACCTAAGAGCCCGTAGATAACTACGGATAGAAAGGATGCTAATACCTTCTCTTTCTATAATCTACCCCCCGTACTCAGAAATATCTCAAAAAAGGAATTTTTCTGTGCTTTTTTCCTTTCCTTGTTGGATAAAATAAAAGACGGTGGCAACTCTTGCTTACCGCGACATTTTGCAAACACAAACGCAAAATGCAAACCAGCTTTTCAAAACAGTCCGGTTCTGGCCACAGTATCACATGCAACAACTAAAATCTCCTATGCTTAATGATTGTGTACCAAAGGCAACCGAAGTGAGGTAAACCATAGGAGTGAATATGTGCATATGATTTGTTTTAGTTAATCTTTGCACATTAGGTGATCTACCGTTTTAATTTTCCAGACATTCTTGCCATACAATCCTATTAGCCATACATCTAGACAATTAAAGATTGCAGAAATTAAAAGCGGAAAAGTAAATCTAATTATTACAAGGCTTCGGGGAATGGGGATTACATAACCAAAACATGGGGGAAATTAAACAGTAAATAAAACCCTAGTTTAAAAGACTATTACAACCTCAGAGCAATTACAAAAATATAATAAAAAGTACGTACGACAAACATAAAATGCGAGAAATTAGGGTTTTGACCCTTGAAAACCAAATTGAATTTAATTAAAGAAAAAAAATCATTTTTTGTCATTTTTATTTAAGGAAATAAAGAATAAATTGCAAAATATCCTAATCACTAATTAAGTTTTAATTATGAAAAATTATTAAATTAATGAGAAAAAACAATTAACCTATTTTTGTGTTTTTATTTTGAGAAGGAATTAAAATTAAGAATTAATTCTAATTTCTATTTGATTTTAATTATGAAAAAAGATTTAAGTTAACCTAATTAAACTAATTAATGCAATTAAATATTTTATGAAAAAAAGACTAAACCTAATATTGTTTGTGATTTTATGATTTTTATGTTTTGATTAAAAATGATTTTTGGAAAATAAATAAAATAAATAAATTAAAACAATAAAAAGAATTGAAATAAAATAAAAAAGAAAAGATTGGGCCTGTGTGGTAGAATGCAGAATGGGGGTGCATTACCAAATTGTTAGGCCCAAATTGGTTGGCCCATGTTCCTTGCGTGTGATTCCATGTGGATTAGCTTCAGAGAGTGCACCATGGATTGCTGTGGTTGGACGTTGGATCTGGACCAAGGGATGATCCAAAGGGTAGGATTTGTGAGCGTATGATGGACGCATGGAATGGTGATGTACTGAATCTGCAGTAAATTGCTAGGAAAATAATAAAAGTGTGAATTAAAAATTAAAAATCTAACGCTGATTAATTTACAAGTTTATTATGAAATAAAATCAATATTGATTAAATCAAAACAACTTTTATGTCAAAAATTATTTTAATTAATTGAAAGCCTAAAACTAATATTTAATGATTTTTTTGTGATTTTATATGTTAATTAAATTAATGATAGAAAACAAATCTAATGAAAAATAAATAAATGAAAAGGGTTAGAAAAGAAAATAGTCAAAAAAGTGAAAAATGCATGGGGTGGGTGATGAACCCATGCCCCTTGGGTCACAGTTAGGCGCCTCATCCACCAAGCCAAGCTATTGTTTATGATTCAAACATGTTCTACGTAACAACAAGAACTCATTTGAACATTTAATAAATATTAGCAATGCATGAAATTAATTATATGAATGTTTGAAAGAAAAGAAAATCGGAGAAGATGAGTATGCTTGTTTCAAATATCAATGGCCATGACTTTCGACCTATTCTTACCCTTAGATACCTCAGGAGTGATTTGTGATTGATGGCTTGGACTGAAAGTGGCTGGATCTTCGGTTTTGACTTTGCACTAGTTTTGATAGAATTTGAGGTTTTTAGAGAGTGTTCTTGGGCAGCCAATTTCGTGCTCCCTAGTGTATGAGGGTGTTGTGTTTATATAGAGGAGGAATTTAGGTCAAAAATAATGGAATAAATCTCATGGTAACTTGAAGAATTATGAAGATTTGATTTGATTTTGGCCTTGTATGATTTCTTTCCAAAATAGCTCCAATCATGACTTTTTCAATCTAAATCATCCTTGCATGAATTACATGCCATGATAGCTGTATATGGACTCATAGTGTGCACAAAAATCCCAAGATTTGGTTTGCTTTTATTATTTTACCATTTAATTTGATTTATTTTGGTTTAAATGAATACAAAATAAAAACAAATGATAAAAATAATAAAATAATAGGTGGAAAAGATCAGGGATCGTGGGTCCTATTAGAAACATGTTTCAAACAAGAAAACATGGACCCCTTTGGAAACAAATGCAAATTTGATCAATGTTGACTTTTGACAGTTTTCCAAAAATTGCCAACTTTGACAATGCACAACTCTCTCAATTATTACCCTAGGAGGGTGTTCTTGGACTTTTTAGAAATATTAGGATGTCCTCTAAACAAACCTTTTGGTTTCATCTAAATTGGATATTCCATGTTCATGTATGAAGCTTTGACCCAAAAGGTGTTTTTGTTGACTTTTCAAAAGGACCTATAATGTCAAAATTCATATCTTTTTATGAGGGCATATTTTGAACTTGTGAGCTGAAGATGAGTTGTAGAGAATTACATCCTCTTCAAAATGAGATTTGTATGGAAACTTTCTGATAAAGTACGAAGAAGTTATGCTTGGTCAAAGTTGGGTTGACTTTTACTGAGAAACCCTAATTTAGCAACTTTTGGGTTTTGATGAATTTGGAGCATTACTTGGGGAATCATGATCAACCCTTGATAAAATGATGGAAGTAACTTTAAAATGTTGATGTTGGCCAAAAATATTAAGATTTAACTGTATGTGAGCCACAGTTGACTTTTGACCAACTATAGTCGATTCTAAAGCATTTGAGTAGTTGATTGAGCAAACTTCTTATGCAAGGCCTGAAACTTGGCACGGATGATCTTGGGAACATAATAAGACCTTGGAAAGCATATGAGACCTTTGTGGTCCACCCGTCTTGATGAAAATAGAAACCTTAATTTGGGGTATACTGCCCTAGGAGAGAGTTTGTCTGGTCAACTGTTGGGCAACCTTGAGCAAATTGGGGACCTCACTTGACATTTGTTGAGTAAAATGAGAGGCAAAATTTTGGGGTACAACAACGTAATATGGTCATTTTGTATAAGGCAACCAAATGGGATAACCCTAGGGGTGCTTGTGTTCAAGTGTATCATTTTCATGCTTGTTTTTGTCTTGAATTAAGGTTTTCTAATCATTGGTTTAGTCTTTCCATACAAACCCTTATTACTAGCATGTTGTATATGAAAGCAATAAATTTCAGAATTTTAAAGTTACTACGCTATTACAACGTTTGTAGGGAGGGGTATACAATTTGTAAATGGGGATTGCAAGAATTTAAACCTAATTAGTCTATTACAACCATATTGAATTGGTTATTCCTGCTAAAACACCTGTTGCTCCTGTTGTTATTCCTGCTACTGAGTCAACTGAGACTCGGGGCAAAGAAGTATTGGTTAAGCTTTCCTGGACGGAGGAACCCAAAGAAGCTATTCCTGAAGCCTCCAAATGATAAATGGAGGAAATTTTGAAAATCATACGGAAGAGTGACTATAATGTTGTGGAACAATTGGGGCAGACACCCTCAAAAATTTCAATGTTGGCCTTGTTATTATGCTCTGAAGCCCATGTTAAGGCTTTGATAAAGTTCCTGAAGTCTGCTCATGTGCCGCAAGAGACTTCTGCCGACCAATTTGAGAACTGTGTTGCTAGTTTGACTATTGACAATGGACTTGGTTTCTCCGATGCTGATTTGATTTCTAAAGGAAGAAAGCATAATGATGCCCTGCATATATCTATTAAGTGCAAGGACACTACCCTGGCTCATGTTCTAGTTGATACGTGTTCGTCGCTAAATGTTCCACCCAAGGGTGCCTTAGATAGATTGGACTGTGAATGACTGACTTTGAAGCCCAGTAATATTATGGTGAGAGATTTTGATGGTTCTAAGATAATGGTACACGGGGAGGTGGACATTCCTATTAAAGTCGGCTCCCAAACTTTTGGCTCCACTTTCTATGTGATGGACATTCGCCCATCTTACTCTTGTTTGTTGGGACGCCCTTAGATTCATGGGGTCGGCATTGTCATTTCCACCTTGCATCAGATGTTAAAATATTCAGTTAATGGAAAGATTGTTACAGTCCATGGCGAAGAATAGTATATGGTGAGCCATCTGAACTCTTTCTGATATGTCATGATGGACGGCGAGTTCATCGAGACCCCCTTCCAGAATTTTGAAGAGGTTTCTTAGATAATTATTGTTACCAAAACTGCTACTGCTGTCCAAAGATTACCAGACCTCCACTAAAGATGGCTTCTCTAAAAGATGCTAGGGTTGTAATTGAAGAAGGTGGGTGCACTATTTGGGGTCAACTACCTGACATCCCCTATAAGTCTGACAAGTTTGGTTTGGGTTTCACTTCAGGAGCTCAAAAGGCCATTCGTCGTGCTGGCGCCGGAGGACCACCACTACGCATCAGCAACCATGGAGTCAATGTTGTAGAAGACACTGGCAGTGACTGTGACCTGGACAATTGGATCTTCCCTGCTACCAATGGTGGACTCAACAATTGGACGACTAGAGACTTTGTTCACATTACTTTCATCCAGGAGTAATTGTCTTTTTGTTTTTTGGGATATGTAATATTTGAACAATTTAAAATCTAAAGCCTTGTGTCTTACCCGAGGAACAATGGTTTATTTGTGAGGGTTATCATTTCACTTTCATATTTCATAAATAAATCATTGGACATTTTGCATACAAATTTTGCGCTCTTTGTCTTTCTTTTCTGCTTTTAGTTTATCAAAATAGATATGCTCTCTTACACACACCCACATATCAAAATGCAGGTCAACATCCACTTTGGATCCCATTCATAACGGTTCTACTATTGCCAATTATGACTTTGAAAATCTGATCTACCAAGCCAAGGAGGAAAGTGAGGAAGATTGTGAAGTATCAGGAGAACTTGCTAAACTATTACAACAGGAGGAAAGAGCAATACAGCCTCATGAACAACCAATTGAGACGGTAAACTTGGGTACTGAAGAGGATAAAAAGGAAGTCAAGATAGGTGCCAAATTGGAGCATAGTGGCAAAGAGCCGTTAATCTAGATGTCACATGACTACATTGAGATTTTGCCTGGTCATACAAAGACATGCCGAGACTGGATAATGATATTGTGGCTCATCGTCTACCAACGAAAGAAGACTGTCCTCTAGTGAAGCAAAAGGTTCATTGTATGCGGCTTGAGATGTAAGAAAAGATCAAGGCTGAAGTTATGAAACAGTTTAACGCAGGGTTCTTAGCTGTTACTTCTTATCCACAATGGGTTGCAAATATGGTATCGGTACCTAAAAAGGACGATAAGGTGCGTATGCGTGTGGATTACAGATATTTGAATATGGCGAGCCCCAAGGATGACTTTCCGCTTCCCCATATTGATGTTATGGTTAACAACACTACACAGCATAAGATATTCTCCTTCATGGACGGTTTCTCCGGGTATAATTGGATTAAAATGACACCTGAAGATATGGAGAAAACGAATTTTGTCATGCATTGAGGAACCTTCTGCAACAAAGTTATGCCATTTGGGTTGAAGAATGTTGGGGCAACCTATCAGCGTGCTATGGTAGCCTTGTTTCATGATATGATCCATCACGAGATAGAGGACTATGTCGACAACATGATAGCCAGGTCTCAAACTGAAGAGGAGCATTTGGATCACTTGCAGAAATTGTTTGAAAGACTGAGGAAGTACAAGTTAAGACTGAATCTGAACAAGCGCACCTTTGGAGTAAGATCTGTTAAGCTCCTAGGATTCGTTGTTAGTGGCAAAGGTATCGAAGTAGACCCTGCAAAGGTTAAAGCTATTCAGGAGATACCAACTCCCTGCACCGAGAAGCAGGTTAGGGGATTCTTGGAACTTCTAAACTACATTTCCAGATTCATTTTCCACCTAACCACTGAAGAAGTGAAAAACACAAGAAGGGGGGTTGAATTGTTAAAACTTGAAATCAATTGCAATGAACACGATATTTTTATCCTGGTTCGTTTGATCTCAAACTACTCCAGTCCACCCGTCAAGGTGATTTCGCCTCTCTCCAACGAGGTCTTAATCCACTATATTCAACTGAATATTACAGTCTGCTTTAGCAACTTCTAGAGCCTTCTTGAGTCAAACCACAAACCGGTTTCTCAAGGAATCACTTTCTTACAAAGAATTGAAATCTAGGTGTGTGAATGTTTTCTACAAAACAGTTTATCACAACTGTGATATTACACAACTTAAGCTTATGGAAACTAGATTGCTAAAATAATAGAGTAAGGAATTTTGGAGCTTTTAGCAAACTGAGAGAAGAAAGATGATGATTAGCTTTTAGGCGTGTGAATTGATGTAGAGCATTAGCCAATTCAATCTTTATTGACTTGTTTATATAGCATTGAGATTGGTGAACGTTGGAGCAATAATCTTGATTCAATGCCAATAACAATCTTTCCTTATTAAGCAGATCTTGTCTGGAATGATGTCGTTGGTAATAACTCGTCTTAAATGCACAATACCGTTTCTACTTAAAGTGTGTTCTGGCTTTGGCTCATTCTGACGCTGCTTAAGTGCTGATGAACTGTTGTTGTCTTTATCAGAGTTCAGAGTGTTGAGCGCAGTTCTGTTCATCAAGCTTCAGCATAAGCGTGAGTTGTTCTTCTGATCTTGGTATCTGATATAGAATCTTCTGATGCTGATGTTGATATTCAATATTCTCATGCTGATTATTATGTACTCTTGCTGATGCCTATCAGAGTTTCTGCAAAACAGAAAGTAATATTTTAGGTAGCAAATAGTTCTTACATGAATCACATAATTAATATATCTTTTTATTTTGTTATCATCAAAACTTAAACTTAGGGTAGTAGATTCAAACTTTGTTCTAACAATCTTCCCCTTTTTGATGATGACAAAAACTAGATATTTTTTAATTTGAAAATAGCGTGAAAAGTATCAGAGATAACTAAATGATAAGTTGCATCAGAATTAAATAGGAAGTTATCAAAGATAAGGGATAAAGAGATATCAGAGATAGGATCGGAGATACTCCCCCTGAATTTATTACTTCCCTTTTTAATTCCAAGAGTTCTTCAGGATCAGATCTTTATTGAATTCTTGAACATCAGAATGTTAGAGCTTTGACTATCAGAACTTCAGATCAGAATATCAGAGCTTTATCAGAGCTTTGCTTTGGATCAGAGTATCAGGGCTTTGGGCTTCAGTGTATCCAGAGAGCATTCTTGTACCTGTAGACTTATGCAAAAACAGAAAATGTTCAAGTATATAAGAGTTAGAATGTTTGAGACTTTTTGTCTTAGTAATCCGTTATTGAAAAATATCATTCTTGTTCTCCCCCTTTTTGTCAGCAATCAAAAAGTGTAAGTGATGTGCTAAAACGATTAGAGCAGAAAAACTTGTTATATTAAAATATTCAGAGCCAGATAAAACAGTACAAAAGATATGCAAAGAAAAACATTGAAAATATCATGAATGAGAAACTAAGGTTGGGGAGGAAAGCGTGTGAACAGAGTCTCCAGCATTGCTTTAATCTGATCAGCAATTTCAATCTACTTGTGCACCATGCTGACTACTGTATCTATCTTCCTGTCCTGCACATCCATCCTTTCCTTCATCTTCTGATCATTTTCATCCATCCTTTGCTGCAAACGAATATCATTCAGCTTCAGCTCTTCCAGAGTTTGCCTGTCCAAGGCAGCTTGAGAAACATCAGAAGCAGGAAGCTTCTGAGAGCTTTCTGCAACATCTTCAGCTTGACTGGCTTCAGCTTGAATTGTCTGATCTTCTTCTGGCTGCACTTTTCAAGTTGAACACTTCTCAGACCATGGCTCACTATCCAGAAGGAGCACGTCTTCCTGTGGCAGCTGACTTTCAACATCCTTTAGCAGCTTGCTGAAGTTCTGTTGTGCCTGCTCATAGTTGATATCCTGCAACTTGAGGGCTTCAGCACGTACCCATATTCTGAAACGTGACCAGAGCTGGTCTGAGGCAGCAGGATCAATCATTCCAGGACAGACTTACTTCAGAGAAGTAATCCACTGCTGCAAACCTGTTTTAAAATTCACAATGCCAGAGCCAACATCTGGATGTTTTGGTTTTGGAATGGCTATTTTATTTTTGAGATCAGCAAGATGGTCAAGGATTGTTAAATCTATGAAGGTCCTGCTGGGGTCATCTGTAGTTTGTTTGAGAGATGTTTGTTTGGGAGATGGAGTGGGAGAATTAGAAATAATAATTGGACTGGGGGGAGTTTTAGGAGTGTTTTGAGGGGTAGATTCTGGCGAGGATGGCAGCTGGTCCATGGTTACAGTTGTTCCACATGGCAGCTGAATTGCCAGAGGTTGTGGCTCAGAGGATTGAGGAGAGTGAGGTTCAGGAGATGGAGTTTCAGAATGATGAAACTCAGGTTGAGGAGGTGATGGTTGAGGTGATGGTGGATGAATTTCTGGTTGAGGAGAGGGAGGAGGAATTGCTGGTTGTTCAGGAATATGTGGTTCTTCTTGTATGGGTGAGAGAGGTTGTTCTGGTTGAGGAGAGTGGGCAATTTGTGGTTCAGTGTTTGGATTATCTGAGAGGTGATCAGAAACATGTTGATCAATGTCAGACAGAACTTTGTCAAGTTCTGATGTTGTTGAAGTTGTTGGTTTAGGATGTTTGGTGCGGGGTCTTCTGAGAGTCAGTGCCTCAGAAGGGTCATCTTCTGGTTCGGTTTCATCTATAGTTGGTATGGGGATTGGGATTTCATGAGAAGCTGGAGTTGGGATTGATGTTGGAATAGCAGAAGAATTTAAAACAGAAGCAGCTGATAAATTACCTCTTTTCTTGGGAGTCTGCTGGGATGATCCTTCTGAAGTGGCCTTCCTTTTCTTCGTCTTCTTCAATGAAACTTCTGGTTGTTGTTGGTGCAGATCTTTGATATTCAGCTTGGGATCTGTACCATCAGCCTTGCACGCGTCCAAGTATCTGAGAACCACCACTGTTTTATATTCTATCTCAGAAAATAATGGAAAGTCGCTCAATGGGACTCTTCTGCTGGTGATATCAGCAATAGGAGTAACGCTGGGTTCCTTTCTGATATTCTCTATTAATTTCATTTTCTTCAGATTCTTCATGTTCAGAGGCTTGCCAACAGTTGGTTCAATAGTGCTTAACTCTTGAGCTTCTATAAGGTGTTCTATCAGCCTATTCTCAGTCAGAATATCTGATATTAACCTTCCAAAGGGTATCCAATCCCTCTTTGTTCTTTCTTCTTCCCTGGTCTCCTTCACGCTGGTCCTGAGGTGATTAAACAGAAGATGAGCCAAGTTGATTTTTACCTTCTGATTAATAAAATAGATCAGAAACTGCTGATCTATATTTATATAATCAGGGGAGCTAGTTGGCTTCCTGTGATTAAAACACCCCAGAATGATCTTCGCCCAAACTCTGTGGTGATCCTTTAGGTCTCTGATTTTGCTGCTGGGCACCCCAAGGGTGAAAATCTGTTCTTCTATGACACCAACGTCAGAGCATCTTTCAGCCATATCAATACAGCGGACGCCACCGCCACTGTAACCAATCAGTTTTGCTATGTGATCCTCAGTGATCACAATCTTCTTTCCCATTATGTAGGAGGTGACTTGATGCGTTGAAGAGGACGCATGAATCCAGAACTCCTTGACTAAAAATGGGAACGTTGGTCCAACCAACCTGTCAAAATATCTTTCCCATTTCTGTGCCCTAACTTCTTCTGTCAAGTCAAAACCATTCTCTTTCAGACTGCCAAAGTCAATAATCAGTTCAGACAACACTTCTAGATTCTTCACTGGTGTAAGGAGTGTTCTGAATGGAACTTGGTACTGTTCAGAGGAATCTTTCTTCTGAGAACCTGCAGAAGCACTGCTGGAGGTTGCCATGTTCACATTTGGGTTTTTCTGAGAAAACTGAGAAAATGGGTTTAAGTTTGAAAGGGATGAACACAGAGAAAATGCAGAAAATATTAGAGAGATTATGAGAAACGGTAAAGGATTAATGTGAGAAGTTAAAGTGCTTAAATAGATTTAAGAAATTTTTTGAAAGTGTAAACGGTTTCAAGAAAGAGAAAATAAAATCATGATTACGTTTTTAAAACATGATTACTTTCATTTAATGCTTGCTGATTTTGGGGGATTTGAGAAAGATACTTGAAACAGTTACCAGAAATGTGTCTCAATGCACCCAATCAGCGTTTTGCCTTCTCAGAAGCGGGCACGAGTGTTCTGCTTCAGATATTTGCTGATGATTGGATGACACTTGTTTGATTTAGTGATCAGCACGTCTATCCTTGAGCTGAAACGCTCAGATCTTTTAAGACTAGCATCTGATACAATCTGCATGTTCTTTCTTTCTGAAAAGAGATTGATCAGAAGTTCACAGGAAAACAAATACATTATGAAGATAAATATATAGAATTAAAGCATTTTCACTCTGGGCAGATTTTCATGCTGAGATGTTTCAGAATGAAATTGAACCTATCTTCAGAAAGAGGTTTAGTGAAGATATCAGCCCATTGATGGTCTGTATCAATAAATTTTAAATTCAAAACTCCTTTCTGAATATAGTCCCTAATGAAATGATGTTTTATTTCTATATGCTTAGCCCTAGAATGTAAAATAGGATTCTTACTTAAGCAAATAGCAGAAGTATTGTCACAGAGTATAGGGATGTTACTCTCAAAAATCTGGAAGTCTTCAAGCTGACTTTTTATCCAGAGCATTTGTGTGCTACATCCTGCTGCTGCTATGTACTCAGCTTCTGCTGTTGATAGCGCAATTGTGGATTGCCTTTTGCTGGACCAAGAGATCAGATTTTCTCCCAGAAACTGGCAGCTTCCAGAAGTACTTTTACGCTCTACTCTGTCTCCAGCAAAGTCAGCATCGCAGTAGCCTACTAAGCTGTAATCACTAGATTTTCTATAAAATAAACCCAGATTAGTAGTACCTTTCAGATACTTGAAAATTCGCTTAACAGCTGTTAAGTGAGATTCTCTAGGATCTGATTGGAATCTAGCACAAATACATACGCTGAATAAGATATCAGGTCTTGAAGCTGTCAGATAAAGGAGAGAACCATTCATACCTCTGTAGACCTTCTGTTCTACCTTTTTGCTTACCTCTTCTCTTTCCAGAATGCACGTGGGATGCATTGGAATCTTTGATGGCTTACATTCTGAGAGGTCAAATTTCTTCAGAAGATCTCTGACATATTTGCTCTTATGAATGTAAGTTCCCTCTGGAGTTTGATTGATCTGAATTCCTAGAAAGAATTTCAGTTCCCCCATGAGGCTTATCTCAAATTCTGCCTGCATACACTTAGCAAATTTTCTTCCAAGAGAAGGATTAGTAGATCCAAAAATGATATCATCAACATAAATTTGACAGACTAAGATGTCATTCTTAACTGACTTACATAATAAGGTAGTGTCCACCTTCCCTCTGGTGAATTCATTTTCTAACAGAAAGTTACTTAGTCTTTCATACCAAGCTCTGGGAGCTTGTTTCAGACTATATAGTGACTTCTTTAGTTTGAAAACATGTTCGGGATGTTTTGTATTTTCAAAACCAGGGGGTTGGTGCACATAAACCTCTTCTTCTATATAACCATTTAAGAATGCACTCTTGACATCCATCTGATACAGAGTGATGCCTCTATTAACAGCAAATGAAATCAAAAGTCTGATAGATTCTAACCTGGCGACTGGAGCAAAGGTTTCTGTATAGTCTATCCCCTCTTGCTGACTATAACCTTGTGCTACCAGTCGTGCCTTGTTTCTGATGACTTCACCTTGTTCATTTAGCTTGTTTCTGAACACCCATCTTGTTCCAATGACGTTAAATCCTTTAGGTCTTGGAACAAGATCCCATACGTCATTTCTGGTGAATTGATTCAGCTCTTCTTGCATTGCTAGAATCTAGTCGTTGTCCAGAAGTGCTTCATCAATAGACGAAGGTTCAATCAGAGACACAAGTCCCATGAGGGATTCTTCAGAGTTTCTGAAGCTTGCTC
Organism: Vicia faba; assembly: GCA_948472305.1. NCBI lineage: Eukaryota > Viridiplantae > Streptophyta > Magnoliopsida > Fabales > Fabaceae > Vicia > Vicia faba. The sequence goes on along the minus strand of CATIWC010000822.1, from coordinate 90,647 downwards.
TTGTTCTGATTGGATCTTCCTTTCTTCCTAATATAGTTTCTTCTGGATGATCCAAGCTGCTTCTGGGTAATCTCTTCTGAGGTTGATCAGCAGCTGTTGTAGGATTGCTAGAAGTGCTCCTTTCAGACGTTGAAGGAGTGTCTGTGTTGAAAGCTTCCGATGACTTGTCTTCAGAACCTGTAAATTCAATTTCCATACCTGCAAAAACTTCATTCTGCTTTGACTTTTCAAACTCAAGCTTATCATCAAAACGAACACTGATTGATTCTTCCACAATCTGTGTTTCTGTATTGTATACTCTGTACCCTCTTGAGCGTTCAGAGTATCCCAACATAATACACTTCTGTGCTTTAGAGTCAAACTTGTTCAAATAATTTTTTGTATTTAATATAAAACAAGTACATCCAAATGGATGAAAATATGAAATGTTGGGCTTTCTGTTCTTCCACAATTCATATGGAGTCTTTTCCAGAATAGGTCTTATTGAGATTCTATTCTGAATGTAGCACGCTGTGTTTATTGCCTCTGCCCAGAAGATCTTAGCAACGTTTGTCTCATTGATTATGGTTCTGGCCATTTCTTGCAATGTTCTGTTCTTTCGTTCTACAACTCCATTTTGTTGGGGAGTTCTAGGACAAGAGAAATCATGCAGAATGCCTCTGTCATTAAAGAATGACTCAAAATCTTTGTTTTCAAACTCTCCACCATGATCACTTCTGACTTTAACGATTCTAAGATCCTTTTCATTCTGAACTTGGTTACAGAAGGTAACAAATACAGAGTGTGACTCGTCCTTGTGTCTTAAGAACTTTACCCATGTCCATCTGCTATAGTCATCTACGATTACTAACCCATACTTCTTGCCACTGACTTAAGAAATTTTAACTGGTCCAAATAAGTCAATGTGCAGAAGTTCTAATGGCTTAGAGGTAGAAACAACATTTTTAGATTTAAAAGAAGGTTTTGCAAACTTGCCTTTCTGACATGCTTCACACAGAGCATCTGAATTAAACTTCAAATTAGGAAGTCCTCTGACCAGATTGAGTTTGTTAATCTGAGATATTCTTCTCATACTAACATGCCCTAATCTTCTGTGCCAGATCCACTACTCGTTGTTAACAGACAGAAGACACTTTACATTCTGACTTTTCAGTTCAGAAAGTTTGATTTTATAGATGTTGTTTTTCCTCTTTCCATTAAACAGGATAGTCCCATCTTTCTGACTAACAGCTTTACATGATTTTTGATTAAAGATTATATCATAACCGTTATCACTTAATTGACTTATGGATAACAGATTATGCATTAATCCATCTACTAGCAGAACATTATTTATAGAGGGAAGATTTCCATTACCTACAGTTCCATATCCAATTATCTTTCCCCTCTGATTGCCTCCAAAGCCAACGTGGCCTCCAGGCTTAAGTTCTAGGCTTTGGAACATATGCCTTCTTCCCGTCATGTGTCGGGAGCAGCCAGAGTCCAGGTACCATGACTGGTGTTTCTGATTTGCTGCTAAAGATATCTGCAACATGTATTATTTTATCCTTAGGTACCCAGATTTTCTTGGGTCCTGATTTGTTAGATTTACCAAAACTATGGTTGAATTTTGGTTTCACAGAATACTTACTGCTAGTGTATTTAATATCATGTGTGTGACCATACACAAAATGTGAGTTCAGAGGAGTGTGTTTAATGGTTAAATCCATGACATTCTTTGGTGTAGGAACCTTACCTTGGTATCCTATTCCCTTCCTGCCGTTTCTGCTAACTCCATAGATCATTGAAGCCATTTTGCTTCTATCTATGCTTTTAGCAAGGAACTTCTGGAAACTGTGATCATACTCCTTGATGATCTCATCAGCGTTGCTGGAAGTTTCAGAAATTGGTTCCTTCTGAGAGTTTTGTAAAGTATTTTCTAATTTTGAAATTTTATTTCTCAGCTCAGAATTCTCCAATTTAAGACTCTCAATCTTATTAGAGTCAGATTCAAGATTCCTTTTCAGGTTTCTGAATTTAACTCTAATCTGCTGGTACCTTTCCAGAATTTCATTAAGGCTTTCAGCAAGTTCAGCCTTAGTAAAATTAATTGCAAAGTCAGGAAATACCTCTTCAGTATCTGATTCTGAGTCTGATTCAGAAGCTTCACTATCTTCTGAAATGTTGGCCATGAGAGCTATGTTTGCTCTCTCATCATCTGATTCTGAGTCAGCTTCAGACGAGTCAGAGTCATCCCATGTAGCCATGAGACTTTTCTTCTTTTCTCTTCCAAACTTCTTTTTGGGCTTTTCCCTCTGAAGCTTTGGGCAGTCACTCTTGTAGTGTCCTTGCTCATTGCACTCATAGCAGATGATGTCCTTGGTGTTTGGCTTTCTGCTTCCTGAGGAGCCTTCAGATCTTCTGTATCCAGAGGAAGAATCTGTCCTTCTGTATCTGGAAGAAGACTCGTTCTGATCAGATCTTCTGGGATTCCTGAACTTCCTTTGCCTCTGCTTCCACAGTTGATTCACTCTTCTTGAGAGGAGAGAAAGTTCGTCTTCTTCTGATGAGGATCCATCAGATGTTTCTTCAACTGCCTGCAAAACTTTAGACTCAGATTTTTTGTTAGATTTTAATGCTAAAGGCTTACCTTGCTTCTGAGGTTCATCAGCTTCTAGCTCTATCTCATGACTTCTGAGGGAGATGATAAGTTCCTCCAGAGAAATTTTGTTGAGATCTTTTGCTAGCTTCAGAGCTGTAACCATTGGTCTCCACTGCTTTGGTAAGCTTCTGATGATCTTCTTGACGTGATCAGCAATGGAGTATCCTTTGTCCAGAACCTTGAGACCAGCTACCAGAATTTGGAATCTTGAGAACATTGTTTCAATGGATTCACTTTCTTCCATTTTGAATGCCTCATACTTCTGAATGAGCGCCAGAGCTTTAGTTTCTTTGACCTGAACGTTGCCCTCATGCGTCATTCTGAGTGAGTCAAACATGTTCTTAGCTGTGTCTCTGTTAGAGATCTTTTCATATTCAGCATACGAGATGGCGCTGAGAAGGATGGTTCTGGCCTTGTGGTGATTTTTGAAGTCACGCTTTTGTTGGTCAGACATTGCTTTCCTATCAATCTTCTGACCGTTTGCATTCACAGGGTGCGTGTATCCATCTGTCACCATGTCCCACAGATCAACATCATGTGCCAGAAAGAAGCTTTCAATTCTGTCTTTCCAGTAATCAAAATTTTCTCCATCAAAGACTGGAGGTTTGCCGCTGAATCTGTCTATGTCTTCATTGTTGTCATTGCTGGTGTGAGAATAAGTTCCTGCCATTATGTTTTTCTGACGTTGGATCTTGTACTGACACGGTTAGGTGTTTTAGCTCAGAACCAGACGCTCTGATGCCAATTGAAGAAGTGAAAAACACAAGAAGGGGGGTTGAATTGTTAAAACTTGAAATCAATTGCAATGAACACGATATTTTTATCCTGGTTCGTTTGATCTCAAACTACTCCAGTCCACCCGTCAAGGTGATTTCGCCTCTCTCCAACGAGGTCTTAATCCACTATATTCAACTGAATATTACAGTCTGCTTTAGCAACTTCTAGAGCCTTCTTGAGTCAAACCACAAACCGGTTTCTCAAGGAATCACTTTCTTACAAAGAATTGAAATCTAGGTGTGTGAATGTTTTCTACAAAACAGTTTATCACAACTGTGATATTACACAACTTAAGCTTATGGAAACTAGATTGCTAAAATAATAGAGTAAGGAATTTTGGAGCTTTTAGCAAACTGAGAGAAGAAAGATGATGATTAGCTTTTAGGCGTGTGAATTGATGTAGAGCATTAGCCAATTCAATCTTCATTGACTTGTTTATATAGCATTGAGATTGGTGAACGTTGGAGCAATAATCTTGATTCAATGCCAATAACAATCTTTCCTTATTAAGCAGATCTTGTCTGGAATGATGCCGTTGGTAATAACTCGTCTTGAATGCACAGTACCGTTGCTACTTAAAGCGTGTTCTGGCTTTGGCTCATTCTGACGCTGCTTAAGTGCTGATGAACTGTTGTTGTCTTTATCAGAGTTCAGAGTGTTGAGCGCAGTTCTGTTCATCAAGCTTCAGCATAAGCGTGAGTTGTTCTTCTGATCTTGGTATCTGATATAGCATCTTCTGATGCTGATGTTGATATTCAATATTCTCATGCTGATTATGATGTACTCTTGTTGATGCCTATCAGAGTTTCTGCAAAACAGAAAGTATTATTTTAGGTAGCAAATAGTTCTTACATGAATCACATAATTAATATATCTTTTCATTTTGTTATCATCAAAACTTAAACTTAGGGTAGTAGATTCAAACTTTGTTCTAACTACTTGTGAGCCAATCTTCAAATTACTAAAGAAAGATCAAGTAGTGAAGTGGAATGACGACTGCCAGACTGCCTTTGACAAAATACTTTACATAAAGATAAAGGCTTCAAATGAAAAAATGACCAACATGAAGGTTGTAGGGGATACCTTGAGCTTTCCAAAGAGTCAAAGATCACCTTCATATGATAAAGACTTAGTGAGTTATGATTAGTTCAAGATGGGCAATTTTGAGAAAAAACATGAAGTCCAAATTGAGCAAATTTGAAATTTTGGGCTAATGAGCCTTTATTTTAAAGTCCAAACGTGTTCTTAACCTCATAATAGACTCCTAAATCCATTCATTTATTTTTGTGGTTTTATTTCTGTGATATGGTGGGAGAACTGACTTTTGTTTCGCGTTTGTATTCACAAATGTTACGGTTTAGCAAGAGTCGCCACCGACTTTTCTTTTATCCAAAAGGAAAGGTGAGAAAGCACAGGAAAGACCTTTAGAGATGTTTTCTTGAGTTTGGGGGGTATATTATGAAAATGGAAGGTGTTAGCACCCTTTTCATCCATGGTTTTCCATGTACTCTTAGTTACTCGCTAGATCACTTGCTTTTGTTTGAATGTGCTTATGGTGTGGTTTTTTTTTAAAAGTATTTTGAAAACGTCTTTGTAATGGTTCTCGTCTCTATAAGAATGCGTACAAAGTATTTGTTTGAAAAAAAATAGTTCAAAGATGTGTTTTTGAAAGTGATTTTGAAAAAAGTGCCTTTGTAATGGTTCTCGTCTCTATAAGAACGCGTACAAAGTGTTGTCTTTCGAAAATATTTTCAAAATGAGAGTGTGGGTGTATAAAAATGTTTTTGTTGTGAGCAAGCGAGCAACTAGGAGTAAATCTACCTACTCAAAAGGTCTTAGATGTTATTTTCCTCCTCCTTTAGATGTTGCTATCTTACCATTGATTTGGTAAGAAGCCCCATCATTGGATGTTAAGGGATGAGTGTGGGACATTTGTATAGTCATAGAAAGCAACCTATGGGACGTTTTAGCAATGTCATTTTTAGGGACTAGATCGTTTACCGAAGGCAACATTGAGGGTCATCGAGGGACTACGATCTTTTATCGAGGGTCTTTGCTAAAACGCCCATGTTCGAGGGACATGACTGTTTTTCGATAGGCCACAAAGTGGGATTACCCTAAGGGTGTCAGTGTGTAAGTGTGTTTGATTGCATGCATTTTAGTCTTGATTAGGGTGATCTATTTGTCGATTTCATATCTTGCCATACACACCCTAGTTACTAACAATATATGAAAGCAATAATAGTGCGAAAAGCAAAGATTCTACCCTATTACAATAATTAGGAGGATGGGGTATACAAATTTACAAATGGAGGGGTTGCAAGAAAATAAGTCCTAATTATTTATTACAACCATATTGAAATAATAATACAAGAAAGAAAAAAGGATTTTGTTTGGAAAAATGTTTTTCTTTTTTTGTCTTAATGAATAAAAAAATTAATTAGCTAGTAAAAAGAAAATATTTTTATGTCTTTTTTATATTGATAAAAGAGTATTAATATTGAAAGTGATAAAAAGGAAAATAAAGGAGATATAGAATCAGCGTGTTGCTGCCAGCAAAACAAAAGGAATCAGAAGTTCTGATGCCAGGAGTGTTGTGACTCAGAAAGAAATGTCAGTGGGCATCAGAAGTTCTGGATTGGTATACTGAGGTCCTGAAAAAAATGTTAGAGGGAAAAAACAGAGGTTCTTTGTGGTATTCAGACAGTGAACCAAAAGTCAGAAGTTCCGTGTTATGCTAAAACAGTGAGTAAACATCAGAAATTCAGTGTATTGTCAGCATGTGAAAATCAGAAACTCTGAGTGTTTAAAACAGCGAGTGGAAGTATCATAAGTTCAGTGTGCTTAACACTAAGGAGAACTCAGAAGTTCCGTGATATGCTAAAACAGTGAGTGAGCATCAGAAGTTCTATGTGTTAAAACAGTGAGTGGAAACATCAGAAATTATGTGTTATATTTCAACTTTTTTCTCATATTAATCAACCATCAACAACTTATTCAGTTCTTTATCACACAACAAATCAGAGGGATAAGAGCACAACCGTTTATAGAATTTCTAATCCTAATTCTAAGCCTATCCTTAATCAAGAAGTTATGATCCACAGTTTTTTCTGTTTATGCAATTATATGGAAAAGATTAATACTATGATATTTACATATTTAATGATGTTCTGAATGAAAAGATGCAAAGTCAGAAAGACTTACCTTGAATCCTAAAGTGTGTGTTTGGAACTTGAACTGCTGCCTTCAGATATTCTGGAGTCAGCGAGAGTAACGGGAGAGAAAATGCCAAGTTCTTTGACTCAAAGGGAAGAACAAAGGTTTTGGTTTTCTGTTTGGGAATTCTGGATTTTTTATGAAGGTTTCACAGCTTTCTTTTCTCTCTTTTGACAATTCTCTCTCTCCAAAAGCCAGACCCTTGAACGTGTGATGGAGCAAGTTATTTATAGATGGGTTTGTTGTGGTTTTGGGGGGGATAATAAATGGGATTCAAATCCTTTTGGTATATTGTTCCATTGCTTTTTAATCACAGTTTTCGTATGCTAATTTGATGCAAATATGAGAGTCCAAGATGATCCTTTGAGAAAAGAGATGGAAAATTTTGGGGTATAACAGTTGCCCCTGTTCAATCTTCTTAAGTCTGAGGATGTAGATTGGCCGGTCTATCTTTCGTGATCTGAAGGTGGAAGATGATTTAACACTAGAGTGCCCAGAAATTTGCACTCGCATGAAGTAATATTGATGGGTGATATCTGAAATGGGCTTACCGACGCCATTTGGAAGGCGACATGAAATCATCGGAGATGGGCTTAAAGATGTCATCCAGAAGAGATTGGTTGCATAAGAGATTCCTTGGCGAGAATTCCTGTACCTGCTGTTGAGGAGGACTTTGCCGGGGAATGTTGGTTTATACGCTGGGAAGTAAAGTCTAGGAGCTTCGGTTGTCCATTACTTTACTAGGGAATTATCTCCTAATTGAGGGGGGGTGGAAGTGAAATATACATCTGGTCAGGGTCCAGGTTGTACAACGACTTACTGGGGAAATGCGAAACCGATTGTATCTGGTCGGGTCCGGGCCTTATAGTGTTGTAAGCTGTTGTCTGGAGATAAGGGAGAAAGAACCTGGATAGTAGGATTACTTAGAAATGAAAGCCTGGTAGTAGGGCTTGTGGGAAGGAACCTGGGTAGTAGGGTTACTTCGAGATGAAAGCCTGGATAGTAGGGCTTGTGGGAAGGAATCTGGGTAGTATGGTTACTTTGAAATGAAAGCCTGGATAGTAGGGCTTGTGGGAAGGAACCTGGGTAGTAGGGTTACTTCGAAATAGAATCTTGGATAGTAGGGCTTGTGGGAAGGAACTTGGGTTGTAGGGTTACTTTGAAATGAAAGCCTGGATAGTAGGGCTTGTGGGAAGGAACCTGGGTAGTAGGGTTACTTCGAGACGAAAGCCTGGATAGTAGGGCTTATGGGAAGGAACCTGGGTAGTAGGGTTACTTCGAAATGAAAGCCTGGATAGTAGGGCTTGTGGGAAGGAACATGGGTTGTAGGGTTACTTCGAGATGAAATCCTGGATAGTAGGGCTTGTGGGAAGGAACCTGGGTAGTAGGGTTACTTCGAAATGAAAGCCTGGATAGTAGGGCTTGTGGGAGGGAACCTGGGTAGTAGGGTTACTTCGAAATGAAAGCCTGGATAGTAGGGCTCGTGGGAAGGAACCTGGATAGTAGGGTTACTTCGTTTGATCATGTAGATTAGTTGACCCTTTTGGTTTCAGGAGCTGATTTTCCCCTGGTTTCCTGCAGATATGATATGTATAACTGCTGGAATTGTTGGTGATAACTGTCTTTCCTGAAAAGATAATAGGGTTAGTTATATGCGATACATGAAATGCATTGTGAGATGATGTTCTCAAAATAAACAAGATTATGCTGTATGTGATATGTATGTGCATGTCTTGATGTATGAGCATGCGATGTTAGTTGTGACATATCTGTCTGGGAAAATAAATCCCTGGCTCCTGCTGGAGACAATAGAATTTCTGACTGTTGTAGAGAACTGTGGTTCTTCTACTCCCGTTGGGGGATGGTGAACGACAATAACTATGCTGGAGATTTGTTCTTTGTTGTTTGTGAATATTCTACCAAGGAGAGACTTGTTCGGGAATAGCTATGCGGGGGGAATGACTCTGCTAAGCTTTATTGGGGATTGAGCTAGAGAAACAAACTCTGCTTGGGGGAGATAATAATTTATGATGATCTGCTCGCGATTATGAAATTCGACTGGGGGACATAGGTGTCAGATTTTTGGACGACCCTGGCTAGGGGGATTACTTCCTGTTTTTTGAGAGAACTGACATCAATGCTTTGATTACCTTTACTCTGTGGGGAATACAGATATTACAAGGTCGCATGTATTGGTGACTGTGTTCCAAAGTTGTCTTTCCTGGTACCTGCTGGATGGAGTAACTGTCGGGTTTTGGCATTTCTTATTTTTTTGTCCCTGTTTATTAAGTTATGAGCAATTGTCTTTCTTTTTCCTATGCAAACATTTGTGAACAGAAATCATATTCAAGTGCATATGTCAAGAATAAATCATTGGACGTTCTTGCAAAAACAAAGCAGAAAAAGAAAAACAAATTGTTTTGTAAAAATGACTTGTATTAATTTTTGAAGTTGGCCTATAATAGGTGTTTTTGTACGAGGAAGCTGACGCTCTAGTAAGAGAACACTGCCGTAAAAATGAAATATATACAGTATTATGTACAACAAAAAGAAAACAGCTATGTGCATTAACCCCATTGGGTTTCAAGTCTGCTATTGCCATTATGCCTTTGAGCGTCTCCTCACTTTGATGCTTGTCCGAAGTTGATTAGATTGATTGATGCCATTCGGGCTTGACAATTGATACGGAGGTCAGATTGCAGGGTGATTCAATGGGACATAGTGATACGTTTTTCATCCCTAACTTTTGCCTGGACCGCCCTTTCGGGTTTTCAGTCCATCGGGATACCCTTTTTTTGCCCAAGTCGCCTTTTCAGGTTTTCGACTTGTCGGGTGTACAGATTTTTTTATATTTTTGTCCCTTATTTTTGCCCGAACTCTTTTGGTTCGTCGGGAAGCCCTTATTTTTGCCTAGGTCAGTCGACCTAGCGGGCCTTTTATCATGCGTAATATCTTTTCATTATGTCCGCATTGACAGGGTGAGGAAGGTCGTCACTGTCCATGGTGGTCAGAATCATGGCTCCACCCGAGAAAATGTTTTTTTACCATAAATGTCCCTTCATAGGTGGGAGTCCATTTTCCCCTGGGGTCACCTTGCGGCAGTATGATGCGCTTGATTACTAGATCCCCAACTTGATACTCTTGGCATCTGACTTTTTTGTTGAAAGCCTTGATCATCCGTTTTGATACGTTTGACCACGACAGATAGAAGTAAGTCTCTTCTCATCGATCAAATTTAGTTGATCAAGTCGAGTTTGGATCCAATCGTCTTCATTTAAACCTGCATCTTTCATAATCCTTAAAGAACGGATCTGGACCTCAATGGGTATGACTACCTCCATGCCATATACCAAAGAGTAAGGTGTGGCCCCTGTTGATGTCCGTGTTGAGGTACGGTACCCATGAAGAGTGAATGGTAGCATCTCATGCCAGTCTTTATATGTCACTGTCATCTTCTGTATAATCTTCTTGATGTTCTTATTAGTTGCTTCAACAGTGCCATTCATCTTCGGCCGGTAGGGAGAAGAGTTGTGATGTTGTATCTTGAATTGCTTATAGAGCTCAATGATTATCGTGTTATTGAGATTCGTACCATTGTCTGTGATAATTCTCTCTGGCTTACCGTACCGATAGATCATGTTATGCTTGATAAACCTCGCTACTACATTCTTGGTAACAGTAGCAAAGGAGGCCACCTCAACCCATTTCGTGAAATAATCGATGGCTACCAGGATAAAGCGATGCCCATTGGAAGCGGTAGGCTTGATTTCTCCGATCATGTCAATGCCCCATATTGCAAAGGGCCACGGAGCTTTCAAGACATTCAAAGGAACCTGAGGCACATGCACCTTATCAGCGTAGATTTGGCACTTATGACAAGTTCGAGAGTGCTGATAACAATCTGCTTCCACAGTGGACCAATAGTATCCTGTTGTTGTACCCCAAAATTTGCCCTCGTATTTTTCCACAAGAAATCACAGCTTCAGGCTTTTCCTGATTTTTCAGATTGGCGTAAGATTCAGTCAAACAGACTTTTCTTATCAGTCAGACAAAAATTAGGGTTTTCATGGCTCTGGAACAGTTCAAACAATTTGCTTAGGGTTTGGTTGATTTCGGCTCAGTTTTTGATCAGGCGGATGCTTCTTTGACTTTTAATCAAGAACTAGGGTTTGTGCGCATATTCCTCAGAAAGATTTAAATTCTACAGTGCTTTTCAAGTTATTCTGAGATGTGGACTGAGGCATTTGGATTGAGTTTGCAACGTTTGACTAAATCAGTGAAAAGAGTCATTTGGATTGAGTTTGCAGTGTTTGATTGAATCATTAAGAGAAAAAAACATTTGGGCAGTTGTTGTGATTGACTGTGCATTGCTTTGGATTTTTGAAGCGCCAGGATTATTAATTGATCGATGCTAAAACCACAATGTTTATTTAATTGTTTATTTATTCTAAGTTAAGATAATTGGAATTTATTTCCATTTTATTATAATTTAAGAATTATAAATAATAAAATAAATAATTGAAAAGAAGAACAGGAATTAACTGATAAAAGATTGGATTTTATTCATCTTTAATTATTCGTTACAATTGTTATTCGAGTACTGTATTTATTTACAAAGTATTCTAATAATGATTACAATAATTAAAAATTGAAATAAAAAACTTCATCCTAATCCCTAAGTCTTCATCTTCTGTCCATTGCTCCACCGCTCCATTGAGTTTTTATCTGCAAAACAAAGAAACAAAAGAAAGTCAATTGCAGATAAAATAAATAAAAGGCAAACAGTTAATTTGGGTTCATCATTAAAAGCAAATGGCTGGGATCAGTTCGCCCTCTCTGCAAATCACGAGATTTCTCCCGGTTCACAGAGAGGGATGAAAAACGCTTGCAAAAGAATAAAGTATGAAAATGCACAAAAGTTAAATTGCACAAATTCAAATTTGTCAAAGCTGCATAATTTCCAAAGTCTCAAACAGCATGAGCAAGTACCAAATCCAAAGGTAAAATGAACTAGAACTACAAAGTCCAAACTGAGTTCCAATGTCAAACTGAACAAAAAAGCTGTCCAAAGGATGTCAAGTACAAAAGGCCATCAAAATGCTGTCAATATGCAGGAAAACTGTCAAAAGAGATATGCAAAAATGCAGAGAAAAATTAGAGTGCAAGCAACATCATTTCATCATTTCCCTAGGCCATTGCTTTTTCAGAATCAAAAGTACAAATATAAACATATAATATGCTTAAAACTGTACTAGAGAGAGAAAAGAAAGAAAAGAAGCACATGCTTACTGGCTTTAGGCATGAAGAGATATATAACAAACTGATCAAGACAGCAAAGAAAAAAAAGGATAAGATATCAAAAAACATAAGCATAAGGTAACTTTGAAAAACACAGTGAAGCTCACCAAAAACCTGTTTCTCATAAAACACCCTGCATAAAAACCTTACAACCTGTTGAAGCCCAAGCCTCCAACACCAACCTACTGAAGCCTCAAAGAGGAACCAGTTCAAAAAACACCAAAGGCAAGAACTTATGCATAAACCAGCATAACCACAAACTGTCCAGCCTCACAAGCCTTAACAAAAACACAAAACTGTCAACCCAACCCGTATCACCAAAAAGCCTCAAACCCCTTTCAAAAAAAATCAGAACAACAATCAACCAAGTCAGTAACCTGCATAAGCCTGCTTGAAACCAGATACACAAACTAGAAGTTCCAACAAATCTGTCCAGCTCTAAGCCAAAAACCTGCTTGAGCCTTAAACAAATAAACCATTCCATCAACCTGTCAAACCTGCTAGCCTAAAGGCCACAAGCCATCAAACAAGCTTACAGCCTATCCAAGCCAAAACCAGTATCCAAGCATACAGAATCAACACCAAGCCCTCAGAAAATCTTTATCACTGGGCTAACAATAAGATGTCAAAACATTCAAACATACCATCAAGCAAGCATACCATCACACAAAGTAACAACTCAGTATAGCAAGATTCAAGATCAAAGATACAGAGTAAGGCAATCAAAGCCTCAGAGAACTCTCATCATAGGCAAACATTAGAGGCAACAGAGACAAAAGGGCAAGTAAGAAGAAGAGGATCAAGAAGCAATATATTCATCATCAAAGCATACAAGGCAACTGTCTAGGCATACAGAATATCTCAATAAATCATCATTGAAGGCAACATCATCCAAGGCAACATAAGCATACATAAGCAGAAGCGAGGAGAAGAAGAAAGAAGTGATATCAAAATTAGGTTTTCAAGATCATTATTAAACCCAACAAAAGGCAAAAACATAAAGGTACCAGGAAGAGCTAGCTACATCATCACGTTCGCCTCGCCGTCAAGCCGCCGGAAGCGCCCCCAAGTCCTTTGTCCCCCTCCTCCGTCAAGGTAGTTTCTCTTATTTTTCTTTCCTTTCCACAACTTCCATAACAAACAATAACGAAGCTAAAGTCAGAATCAATAAACAAAAGCGAAGCAAGAAGACATAAAAAATGAAAACCTAATGCGTTAAAGAACGAAAACTTAACCTTTGTACCATATCATTGGTTAATCCGTGGAGGAGGGAAGACAAATGGTGGCGTTGGTGGCCATAGGCAAAGGATGAACATCGTTCAGAGGCGAAGCCGGCATGAGAAGACGAAGACGGAGAAAGAAGTGAACGGCGCCGCTTCTGTCATTGAAACCCGAAAGCTGATTCCAAATGAATAAACATGTCAAACCCTAGAAAATAATTTGTCTCAAACCGTTTGGGCTTTGTCCTACAAAAATAAGCCTAAGGCCCAAATGCGTCCCAATTGGCACCCCCTCTTTGGCTTCTAATTCTGATTAAGCCCATCTAACCCCTTTGCCCTTCTTTTTTATTTCAAAGCTAATTTATATCTTTATTTTTTACCTTTTTCTAATTAACAAAGTTATTTTATCTTTTTTTAGCATAATTAAACCATATAGATAAAATAATACCTTAAATCCTTTTTTACAAAATTTCCTTTTGTGCATAAAAACAATAAAACTTTTACTTTCTTTAATTGTACATAATTACTTAAAATACATTAATTTCTACATACATAAAAAATACTAACATAAATAATTAATACATTAATTTTTCCTAAAACTTAAAACATTTTGTGATCGGTGGATCTGGAACTGACTGTTTAAAGCTGGATCGCGAAATGTCGCGGTAAGCAAGAGTCGCCACCGTCTTTTATTTTCTCCAACATGGACAGGACAAAAGCACAGCAAAATTCCTTATGAGATAGTTTCTCGGTTCGTGAGGTAGATTTATAGAAAGGGAAGGTGTTAGCACCCTTTCTACCCATGGTTATCCATGGGCTCTTAGATACTTGCTCATTTGTGTTTTCAAAAGTGTTTGCTTTTCAAAGTGTGAGTGGGTTTGCAAAAGTTTCGTTTAAAGATTTCAGATCGACTCTTGTATCAGTCCTCAAGAGTGTTTGAAAAATTGTTTTGAAAGCTTTTTGAAAGTGTCGGTGTGAAAAGAGTTTTGATTGGTTTTTGAATAGAGCAAGTATCTATGAGTCATCTACCTACCCTAAAGAATTAGGCTGTGTAAATGTCCTTAAGGTAGTGCCATCCCACCATTGAGAGGTAGGTAGCACCACCGTTGGAGGTGTTCGGGTCAATTCAATTGTTAGGGACAGTGTGGTCATCAGAGCAACAGTAGGACACCTTAGAAGCTACCCTTATGCCATTGATCATGGACATAAGGACTTACTAAAATGTCTTAATACTCGACGACCATGTTTCGAAGGAAAGGAGACAGTGAGGCGTACCCTAAGAGTGGTGTGTGAATTTGTGTATTATTTTCAGTTATGTTTTATCTTGTCATGCATTATGGTGATCTACGCTTTGATTTTATTTGGGCCATTCATTCTTTCATGCAAAATTTAGCAATTAAAGGTGCGGAAATTAAAATGCGGAAAATAAAGTCCTACGCTATTACAAGGCGCGGGTCTATACATCGCCAAATTAACAAAGACCCGTTTTGAATAAAATGCTGAAAGTAAATAAATTTCCTAATTACTATTACAAGGCTTTGGGCAATTACATAAGATTTAAAAGAAAAAATAAAAACAAACGCGCGAAAAGAAAATTGGAATCGAATGTTCGAGGGCGTTGGACCCTTTAAAGAAATTAAATGGAAATTAAAGGTTAACTAATTATTTAATAAGAAAAGGAATGTTTTTTATGGTTTTTGGTATTTAATGAAATAAAGGAAATTAATTAAAAAATTAGAAATTAAATAAAACCCTAGTTCTAAGTTGTTTTTAACTATTTAAGAAAAATATTCAAGTTTTAACCTAATTTACCCTAATTAATTAATGACATGTTTATTTACAAAATTAATTAATAATTAATAATATTAAGAAGAAGAAATCA
Source organism: Vicia faba (assembly GCA_948472305.1). Taxonomy (NCBI): domain Eukaryota; kingdom Viridiplantae; phylum Streptophyta; class Magnoliopsida; order Fabales; family Fabaceae; genus Vicia; species Vicia faba. Next base: position 75,613 of record CATIWC010000822.1, on the reverse strand, counting down.
TTTATTGAGAAAAAGGAATAAAAATGCTAAAACCTAATTCCTACATATTTTAGTTATTTAGAAAAAATTAAAGTTAAAACCCTAAATTAAACTGAATTGATTATTAAAAATTTATTTACCAAAGTACAATGAATTAAATTAATGTTAATAAAATTAAACACGTTTTTGATTTTTTTTCTGGTTTTTATATTATAAAAATTGTTTTTTTGTGAATTAAAAGAAAATAATTAAAATAATTAAAAGAGAGGAAAAGAGAGAAAGAATATACAAACAATGGGGGGTCTGACCCAATTTAGGAGGTGTTATTTGAGAAATTTGGCCCAAGAATGCAAGGCCCTTTTTGACTTTCTGGAATTGTGTATGGAGTGTTTGACCAGCGTGCATGGTGGAGTCCAGGTTCTGGCCATTGGATTGATCTCCTGGGCGCGTGGCAAGCAAGCAGGTGAGGGCGCATGATGAACCCTGGGAGAGCACACTGCATAGAAGCATATTAAGAAAAACATTATGGAAGAAGTGGGGGACCTGGGAATCGAACCCAGGTCCCAATACCTGCATGCCACTTCAATTGCTAACTGAACCAACGCGCGTATTTGTTATTTGGATAACTAAGAAATATAATATGCAAAAGCGTTCGTTAGTGGTATTAATCAAAAATTCGCGCGCCAGGATTTGAACCACCCATTCACGCTTGGACACATAAGCTTCATCTCCATCTTTTCCCTGTAAATAAAAGTAAATAGCGAGGGTTTTAAACCCCCACTAAACTCAAACCTGAAAAATAGCGAATAGAATATAGGCAAGCATAAAAAGGGCGCGATGGGTGATTTAGCTTCGTTTGGATGTCACGAATCCATTGGTATCAATTTGATTGTCCAATTTTTCCAGATGAAGAAACCCCTCTTTTGGAGCTTCTGAAACCCTAGCAAGCGTTAATGGCAACTTTCTATACAGGCATTAATAATTCAATTCAAGGACACCAATAGCTTCAGGACGTTCATGTTAGCGTAAATCAATATTTAAAATGTATGAAAAATGCATGTAAATTCAAACACGAATATGAAAAATTTTATGAACAGGGCGATGTCATTCTACCACTTCTGGATGTATGGAGACTTGGCTTTGATTGCAAACGCTTCCTAGGTTGTCCAGTAATGTATTGGAATAGCTTTTAGGCCTTGAAACGAGCTCTAGCTAGGTTTTCAGTTTCAAGGTTTTTTTGTGAAAAATGCAAGTTTGTTCTTTTGGTTTCTGCGCAGCTTCTTCTGTCTTATGCATTAGGTTAGCTTCGCATATGTATGAGGATGGAATTAGGTCAAGAAAACTAGCCCATGATCCATTGATTTAATGCTTTTGATATTTGATTTTTTTACACATAAAATCCAATCTTTTTCAATCCTTTTTCATGCCAATTATGCCAAATCATGGAAGATTCTTTCCTTTTGAGTGATGCACGAAATATTTGAGTCATAATGGATGAAAATGCTGCACAAAAAGATTCAAAACACATGATTTAGTATTTTCTCATAATTAATTTTAATTAAATGAATTAATAGGATTAAAAATTCAATTAATTAATTAAAAATAAGAAAATAACTCCCTTTTAACTTAATGGGTCGTGCATGGCCTTTGGGTAATGATTCATGGAAGAAATTGAGGCCCATTAGCATTTTTGAACCCTTTTGTGCAAAGTTGACTTTTCAAAATTCCCAAAATATTCCCAACTTCCACAAGGCATATCTTGCTCAATATTTAAGCTTTGATCATGTTCTTGGACATTTTGGAAAGGTATTGAAGTCCTCTAACCAATGTATTTGGTCCCATGTCATTTTGATTTACCAATATCAAGTTATGGTCTTTGACTTAAAGTGCCTTTTTGTTGACTTTTGAAATTGACCTATAATGTTGAAATGGATAACTTTTTGTGAGAGCATTTCTTGGACTTGAAGTGTGAAGATGAATTGTAGGAAATGTCATTCTCTTCAAAATGAGCTTTGGATGGGATTTTTCTGATGAACCATGTGGAATTTATGCCTTGGTCAATTTGTAGTTGACTTTTACAACTGTCCAAAAATAGAAACTTTTGCATCTTGAGACTTTTTGAGCCATGCTTTGAGAATCATGATCAAGAATTGATCAAATGATGTTTGTGGCTTCAAAATAAGATGTTGACCAAAAATTTTGACTTTTGACTGTCAAATGACCATTTTGCCCCTGCAGTTGACTGTGAAGCAATTAGGGTTTTTGACTGTGCACTTTGATGCTGTGAGTCTTGAAACTTAGCATATGGATGCTTGACAATGTATATAGGCATGTGGGACTTGTTTGGACCCTTGGAAACTTCAATTTCTTTGTCAGCACAAAAACCCTAATTTTTTACTGTTAGGAGGCAGTTGGACTGTGCAACCCTTAGGAGATTTTGAAGCATGGCCTTAGCAAACTTTGAAGAATATGGGAGGGCAAATTTTGGGGTACAACAGTTGCCCCTGTTCAATCTTCTTAGACCTGAGGATGTAGATTGGTTGTCATGCCTTTCGTAATCCGAAGGTGGAAGATGATTGAACACTAGAGTGCCCAGAAATTTGCACTCACATAGTAGAATGGCAGCAGTGTGATGGTGGGAATGGGCTTACAGATGCCATTTGGAGATTGATGGATAGGAAGATGGGATTACATATGCCATGTTGAAAGGTGATGGATAGGTGGATGGGCTTATAGATTCCATCTGGGTGTCGATCGCGTAAGAGTTTCCTTAGCGAGAACTTGCGTACCTGAAAAAGAAAGATAATTACCTGGCCTATTACAGGAGTTGGTTTTAAAATTCTTTATATAGACGCGCCCTGGTTGGTTACAGGAATCGAATCTTCAAACTCTTCAGACGTGCCCTGGCGAGATACAGGAATCGAGTCCGGAGAATATAGTTGTCAACAGATACACCCTGGCGAGATACAGGAATCGGATCTGGTACTGTTAGTTGTCGACGGATACACCCTGGCAAGATACAGGCATCGGATCCTCGAACTCTTCAGACGCACCCTGGCAAGATACAGGAATCGGGTCTGGTAATGCTAGTCGTCAACAGATACACCCTGGCAAGATACAGGCATCGGATCCTCAAACTCTTCAGACGCACCCTGGCAAGATACAGGAATCGGGTCTGGTACTGCTAGTCGTCAACGGATACACCCTGGCAAGATACAGGCATCTAATCCTCGAACTCTTCAGACGCACCCTGGCAAGATACAGGAATCGAGTCTGGTACTGCTAGTCGTCAACGGATACACCCTGGCAAGATACAGGCATCAGATCCTCAAACTCTTCAGACGCACCCTGGCAAGATACAGGAATCGGATCTGGTACTGTTAGTCGTCAACGGATACACCCTGGCCAGATACAGGCATCGGATCCTCAAACTCTTCAGACGCACCCTGGCAAGATACAGGAATCAGATCTGGTACTGTTAGTCGTCAACGGATACACCCTGGCAAGATACAGGCATCGGATCCTCGAACTCTTCAGACGCACCCTGGCAAGATACAAGAATCGGGTCTGGTACTGTTAGTCGTCAATGGATACACCCTGGCAAGATACAGGCATCGGATCCTCGAACTCTTCAGACGCACCCTAGCAAGATACAGGAATCGGGTCTGGTACTGTTAGTCGTCAACGGATACACCCTGGAAAGATACAGGAATCGGATCTTTAGTTGCGACTGTTGATGGTAATCATCTTGGTATTAACCTTTGTCCTGAAAAGACAAAACGTTAGTTGCGTGCGATGTCATGATGTATGACATGCGTGATATTCTCAAAAATAAGTGAGATTGTATGTTTATGACGCGTATGTGCAGGCTATAATGTATGAAGATGCGATGTTTATGGGTGTATGTTTTGTCTAGGAAAATGAATCTTTGACGAGTGCCGGGAAATTAAATCTTGGGCTGATGCTGAATAGAGCTTTGTTTCCGCTGGGGACGACTGTTGCAAGAATGCCGGTAGGAGAAGATAACTCCGTTGGGGAATAAACTTGGAGATTACTCTGCGGGGAAAGTTACTCTAGCGACCTTGCTGGAGAACAATACTCTGTGGGAAGAGAGGTACTTTGTTGGGATGTTGATGATAACTCCGCTGGGGATGCCGTTGTTATGTTATGTTGAAGGAATTAAATAGACTCCGCTGGGGATAGGGAGACTTTGCCGACGACGATCTTTCCGTGGCTTTTGGCTGAGGATAACCCAGTTATATCCTGGTAGGGAAATAACCTTTGAATAAAGTCGGGAGTCGCGTTCGTGCTCTGCAGGGGGGGAAGCTTCCAGAATCTACTGGGGATAAGCTTACTGCTGGGGAGATGGATTCCACTTTCCTGGGGAAGCTTGGATTGGACTCTCCTGGGGAAATTGTTTTTGAGATGTACTGGGGAAGTGGCTCCACCGAATGTCTGGTATTCCGCCGGGGAACAATCTTAGATCAAGACTGCCGGGGATGCTCGTTAAGAATGTTTGTATACTCCGCTGGGGAATGTTGAGATCCGCGGGGGATAATCCAACTTCCTTGAGGTTGCTAGTGGACTAACTTTGCTTGGGGAGAGTATCGTTGACTTGCTGGCTCACTCTCTAGGGAATTAAGATATCTTGGTCATGTTTTTCAACCGAACCTACCTTTGTACCTCGGTGGACAGAGCAATTAGATCGCTTAGACAACTCATTATTGCCCCTGTTTCTGATGTGGGAGAGGAAGATACCTGTGGAGGTGCTTGATGACTGCCGATTTGACAAATCTTCTTCTGGTAGGCAAGTGACGAGATGACAGGACATAGTCGTACGCTCTGATCCCTAATTTTTGCCTGGACTGCCCTTTCAGGTTTTCAGTCCACCGGGATACCCATTTTTGCCCAAGCCGCCTTTTTAGGTTTTCGACTTGCCGGGTGTACAAATTTTTCATTTTCATCCCTTATTTTGCCCGAACCCTTTTGGTTCGCCGGGAAGCCCTTATTTTTGCCTAGGTGTGTCAACCTAGCGGGTCTTTGATTGTGCGTAGTATTTTTTCGACTATGTCCACACTCTCAGGATGTAGGGAGGTGCCCCTGTCAGTAGCATTGTGTAGCCATATTACCAGAAGATGTCTGATCGTGCAAGATTTGTTGCTGGAATTCGTGTCCAATGCCCCAAGTGACTTAGGCGGAGATTTGCCCCTGGTTATCTTGGCATTTTGAGAGATTCTCTGAATCTTGACTGAATTTCCCCAGATGATGGACAATAATCACGTCTGCCCCTTGATTGGAAGTGCTTTTGTTCACTAGGTATTCATCGTGCGAATTTTCCTGCTGTTCAAACAAATAGTTATATGCAAACAATGTTATATCAAAAATGAAAAGCTTATGTCTGTCTTGAAGATTTTGAAAATGCATTCTTTTTCCTAAAACAAGTGAATGTTTGTAAAACGTGATGTCAACTCCGTATTTACCGTAGGCTTTAAGGAGTCAGGATACCTTTCGTAACAGTATGCTTTCGAACTAACCCATGCTTCAGCTAGGACTTTTAAGGGTTGTAACGTGGTCTGGTTCACGGTTTAAGAAACAAAGGATAAAGGCTCAAATTTTATTTGTACCCACCCGTTCTTCGTGATGTTCTTCAAACCTAAACTCAGCTAATCGTGCGTTAGACCTTGTTTGAGTCTTTATCCTGATATTCCGGTGATGGTTCGGATGTTGACAGTTTATTTTGAATAGGCAGTCATTTCTTTTTTTTTTGTTGAGGGTTTGTAGGACCTCTTTCTTTTTGATTTCGTTATCCCTATTTTTTTTGCCTGAACTGTTTCTTTTTGTATTTACAGTCAGCGGGATGCCCCAGTTTTGTAAGTCTCCTTCATAGGTTTTGACTTATTGGGCTTTAGTTTATTTTGTTTTGGTAATGACTGCCTGTCTTTATGATTATTCGGAACCATCATTGTCTTTTGTTTTGTAAGGACCTCTTTGGTGCCATTCGTTATGCACTTGGATCAACTGAGAGAACTACCCTGCCCCAGGTTATGATTAAGGGTTTTAATTTTCGAAAAGAAAAACTCCTACTTCTTTGGCTCAAAGGGGTTGACGAGGGATTATCTTCCTTATTACTCCAGTGTTTAGGAATTGAAACAATGCCTGTACCTCATCAGCGGGGTCCGTTCAAAAGCATACTGTAGAGATCGTGGTATCGTTTTCGTCATCCTCCCTCAAGAGGCTTAGAATTGTTAACCGAGCGTTTGAGCATCACAAAAAATGAAAGCAGTTTGAATATAGCGGATGCGAATATATTGCTTCAAAACAGACATATGTGATGCATTAATGAAATAACAACGTTTAACATGAATAAATGTTTGAACAGTCAAAAGAAAGTTACAACTTGAAAATTCTAATGGGCAAAAGGTCTTCTCATCTCAGGACTTGTTACTTCAAATGATGCATCCTGTAGGGATAGTAGAAGAACTCAGCCTGACCCACTTGGGTGAAATCCACTGCTCCTTCATTAATCAGGTGCTGGACCTTGTTTTTCAGCGCCCAGCAGTCGGCAGTGTCATGTCCGGGACTATCAGAGTGGTATGCACACCTTTTGTTGGGATGATAGTTAGGAGCAGAGATGTTGGGATTCCGGGGAGGAGCTCTTAGTGTAATCAGATTCAGTCTCAACAGGTCTTGTAAAGCTTGAAACAACGACATGTTAAGCTGGGTGAATTTCCTCTTGGACCTGCTTGGCTTACCCTGATCAATCTGTTGCTCTGGGCGAGGTTGCTTCATGTTGGATCTGTCTTGGTGGAGTTGACTGATCATAGTCCTCAACTCTTCTTGCTCCCGAGCTAAACCTTGGATGAGAGCCCTTTGCCCCAGCATCTGGGTTTTCATTGTGTCTACCTCAGCTTGTAGACGTCTCAGCCATTCGTCCTTGTCGTCTTCGGGACTTTTCTTGGCCAGATTCCCCATGAGGAGTGTCCTTAACTCCTCTTGCCCCTTGGATAGGATTAGGAAGATCTCCCTGAACTGAATCTCTTGAGCATGAGGATCCTAGTTGTCTGGTTGGAAAGCCATTGCTGAAATAAACAGCGAGGAAGGTAAGTGACCTGTAACAAGGATACCTGTAATGCAATGATATGTATGTATGCATGCAATGTTTTCAAGGATCTCGCGGGGTAAACAAGAAAATTGTTAGAATTTGAATCTGGTAGCTTGATTGAAGGAACTTCATGTTGTTGAGAGTCCTTCTTCAAGGGTCAAAGGCTCACCATGTCCAGTGGGTCATAGCCCCTGACTCAAGTCATTAACCTTGGCTAGAGGAAAATAAATCCCCTTTGCCCCTTGTTGGACATTTGATTCATCATGACCTGCATCACAAACCCTTGAGATCCTTGAAATGGATTAGTCCTTATATAGGATGCATGCAATGGTATGATGGCATGATGTTATGCTATGCACGGAGTTATGTAGGTAAACCCTGTTATGAGTCCAGATTGGGGACTATAAACAAAACCTGCAAGGAACTCAAGTGTCAGATAACAAGCATGTAAGTAGTCAAGTTTGAAAGCACACAAGTCACACGAAAGAACCCTTAGAGTTTAGGCCAGCATGGGGTTTGGGGTACTACCCTCTTGAAGTTGGTGGGCTCAAAACCTGTCCTATCAGAAGTAATCGGGTTCTAAGGGTCCCAATATCATTGGATTGCTTTCATTGTTCATTGTTTCGATTTAGCCACTGGACTGGCGACCAAAATATTCCAAGAAAACAACCCTCAATTGAGTGTAGTATCGAGTATCAACCAACCTCGGACTGCACCAAAGTCAGTTATCTCACTACCCTAAAGAGGCCAAGATGGTTCAATTAAGGTTCCTAAGGTCAGTTGATGCTTCACGATACCACGCGGCAGCCCCGTACTCTCCTTGACTGGACTCAAGGGTTACCGGTACACACCAAAGTGCCACATCAACGTAGCAGACTGCTTCAACCATGTTGGTATACCCCGCACAGTTCCCTCACAGTCTTGTTGCTACTTTCTAAGAAGGTATCCCCAGATCCGGGTTAGGATCTATAGAACTCCCGAGACGGTCCCCACAATTTAAAGCAAACAATTAAAAGCAATTGAAAACACAAGTGATCTTAGTCCTAAGGTACACCTCACTTTATAATATCCCCAGCAGAGTCGCTAGTTCTGTGATCGGTGGATCTGGAACTGACTGTTTAAAGCTGGATCGTGAAATGTCGCGGTAAGCAAGAGTCGCCACCGTCTTTTATTTTCTCCAACATGGACAGGATAAAAGCACAGCAAAATTCCTTATGAGATAGTTTCTCGGTTCGGGAGGTAGATTTATAGAAAGGGAAGGTGTTAGCACCCTTTCTATCCATGGTTATCCATGGGCTCTTAGATACTTGCTCATTTGTGTTTTCAAAAGTGTTTGCTTTTCAAAGTGTGAGTGGGTTTGCAAAAGTTTCGTTTAAAGATTTCAGATCGACTCTTGTATCAGTCCTCAAGAGTGTTTGAAAAATTGTTTTGAAAGCTTTTTGAAAGTGTCGGTGTGAAAAGAGTTTTGATTGGTTTTTGAATAGAGCAAGTATCTATGAATCATCTACCTACCCTAAAGAATTAGGCTGTGTAAATTTCCTTAAGGTAGTGCCATCCCACCATTGAGAGGTAGGTAGCACCACCGTTGGAGGTGTTCGGGTCAATTCGATTGTTAGGGACAGTGTGGTCATCAGAGCAACAGTAGGACACCTTAGAAGCTACCCTTATGCCATTGATCATGGACATAAGGACTTACTAAAATGTCCTATACTCGACGACCACGTTTCGAAGGCAAGGCAACAGTGAGGCGTACTCTAAGAGTGGTGTGTGAATTTGTGTATTGTTTTCAGTTATGTTTTATCTTGTCATGCATTATGGTGATCTACGCTTTGATTTTATTTGGGCCATTCATTCTTTCATGCAAAATTTAGCAATTAAAGGTGCGAAAATTAAAATGCGGAAAATAAAGTCCTACGCTATTACAAGGCGCGGGTCTATACATCGCCAAATTAACAAAGACCCGTTTTGAATAAAATGCAGAAAGTAAATAAATTTCCTAATTACTATTACAAGGCTTTGGGCAATTACATAAGATTTAAAAGAAAAAATAAAAACAAACGCGCGAAAAGAAAATTGGAATCGAATGTTCGAGGGCGTTGGACCCTTTAAAGAAATTAAATGGAAATTAAAGGTTAACTAATTATTTAATAAGAAAAGGAATGTTTTTTATGGTTTTTGGTATTTAATGAAATAAAGGAAATTAATTAAAAAATTAGAAATTAAATAAAACCCTAGTTCTAAGTTGTTTTTAACTATTTAAGAAAAATATTCAAGTTTTAACCTAATTTACCCTAATTAATTAATGACATGTTTATTTACAAAATTAATTAATAATTAATAATATTAAGAAGAAGAAATCATTTATTGAGAAAAAAGAATAAAAATGCTAAAACCTAATTCCTACATATTTTAGTTATTTAGAAAAAATTAAAGTTAAAACTCTAAATTAAACTGAATTGATTATTAAAAATTTATTTACCAAAGTACAATGAATTAAATTAATGGTAATAAAATTAAACATGTTTTTGATTTTTTTATGGTTTTTATATTATAAAAATTGTTTTTTTGTGAATTAAAAGAAAATAATTAAAATAATTAAAAGAAATGAAAAGAGAGAAAGAATATACAAACAATGGGGGGTCTGACCCAATTTAGGAGGTGTTATTTGAGAAATTTGGCCCAAGAATGCAAGGCCCTTTTTGACTTTCTGGAATTGTGTATGGAGTGTTTGACCAGCGTGCATGGTGGAGTCCTGGTTCTGGCCATTGGATTGATCACCTGGGCGCGTGGCAAGCAAGCAGGTGAGGGCGCATGATGAACCCTGAGAGAGCACACTGCATAGAAGCATATTAAGAAAAACATTATGGAAGAAGTGGGGGACCTGGGAATCCAACCCATGTCCCAATACCTGCATGCCACTTCAATTTCCAACTGAACCAACGCGCGTATCTGTTACTTGGATAACTAAGAAATATAATATGCAAAAGTGTTCGTTAGTGGTATTAATCAAAAATTCGCGCGCCAGGATTTGAACCACCCATTCACGCTTGGACACATAAGCTTCGTCTCCATCTTTTCCCTGTAAATAAAAGTAAATAGCGGGGGTTTTAAACCCCCACTAAACTCAAACCTGAAAAATAGCGAATAGAATATAGGCAAGAATAAAAAGGGCGCGATGGGTGATTTAGCTTCGTTTGGATGTCACGAATCCATTGGTATCAATTTGATTGTCCAATTTTTCCAGATGAAGAAACCCCTCTTTTGGAGCTTCTGAAACCCTAGCAAGCGTTAATGGCAACTTTCTATACAGGCATTAATAATTCAATTCAAGGACACCAATAGCTTCAGGACGTTCATGTTAGCGTAAATCAATATTTAAAACGTATGAAAAATGCATGTAAATTCAAACACGAATATGAAAAATTTTATGAACAGGGCGATGTCATTCTACCACTTCTGGATGTATGGAGACTTGGCTTTGATTGCAAAAGCTTCCTAGGTTGTCCAGCAATGTATTGGAATAGCTTTTAGGCCTTGAAACGAGCTCTAGCTAGGTTTTCAGTTTCAAGGTTTTTTTGTGAAAAATGCAAGTTTGTTCTTTTGGTTTCTGCGCAGCTTCTTCTGTCTTATGCATTAGGTTAGCTTTGCATATGTATGAGGATGGAATTAGGTCAAGAAAACCAGCCCATGATCCATTGATTTAATGCTTTTGATATTTGATTTTTTTACACATAAAATCCAATCTTTTTCAATCCTTTTTCATGCCAATTATGCCAAATCATGGAAGATTCTTTTCTTTTGAGTGATGCACGAAATATTTGAGTCATAATGGATGAAAATGCTGCACAAAAAGATTCAAAACACATGATTTAGTATTTTCTCATAATTAATTTTAATTAAATGAATTAATAGGATTAAAAATTCAATTAATTAATTAAAAATAAGAAAATAACTCCCTTTTAGCTTAATGGGTCGTGCATGGCCTTTGGGTAATGATTCATGGAAGAAATTGAGGCCCATTAGCATTTTTGAACCCTTTTGTGCAAAGTTGACTTTTCAAAATTCCCAAAAATTTCCCAACTTCCACAAAGCATATCTTGCTCAATTTTAAAGCTTTGTTCATGTTCTGGGACATTTTGGAAAGGTCTTGAAGTCCTCTAACCAATGTCTTTGGTCCCATGTCATTTTGATTTACCAATCTCAAGTTATGGTCTTTGACTTAAAGTGCCTTTTTGTTGACTTTTGAAAATGACCTATAATGTTGAAATGGATAACTTTTTGTGAGCATTTATTGGACTTGAAGTGTGAAGATGAATTGTAGGAAATGTCATTCTCTTCACAATGAGCTTTGGATGGGATTTTTCTGATGAACCATGTGGAAGTTATGCCTTGGTCAATTTGCAATTGACTTTTACAACTGTCCAAAAATAGAAACTTTTGCATCTTGAGACTTTTTGAGCCATGCTTTGAGAATCATGATCAAGAATTGATCAAATGATGTTTGTGGCTTCAAAATAAGATGTTGACCAAAAATTTTGACTTTTGACTGTCAAATGACCATTTTGCCCATGCAGTTGACTGTGAAGCAATTAGGGTTTTTTACTGTGCACTTTGATGCTGTGAGTCTTGAAACTTAGCATATGGATGCTTGACAATGTATATAGGCATGTGGGACTTGTTTGGACCCTTGGAAACTTCAATTTCTTTGTCAGCACAAAAACCCTAATTTTTGACTGTTAGGAGGCAGTTGGACTGTGCAACCCTTAGGAGATTTTGAAGCATGATCTTAGCAAACTTTGAAGAATATGGGAGGGCAAATTTTGGGGTACAACACATTTCTTTTTTTTTAAGACTTTGTACATAAAAACATTGGAACATGTAAAATTAAAATTAAACTTACACTTTCTTTAATCAAAATTTTTATACATGAAATGTTAATTTTCCTAAGATAATACTTTTCTTTTTTCTAAAAATACTTTTTTGTACATATTAAACAAAAATACAAAAATACAAATTTAAATCAAACATACTTAATAATGCATTTAAGTTCACATTTCTCAACTTGTAAATAAACTTCATAATACATACACTTACACAATGGCATTAACGCATTTACATTTACATTTGCTATTCTTATACATTGTTATACATGATACTTATTACATTTTGCGATCGCAATTCGATTGGGTTGTAATTATTTAAGTCTCATCCCCATTTGTGTATACTTGTACCCCCACTCCCGGATACTCATTTTTAATAGCGTAGACTTTAAATTCCCGCAGTTTATCGCTTTCGAATTATACCATGGTTAGACCTAGGGTTTGTATGTACATAAAATCGAACGCTAGATAACCTAACACAAGACAAATACATGAAATCAATACACAATCACACTTGCACCCCCTAGGGTAATCCCACATGTTGCCTTCCAAAAATGGGCCATGCTTGCACGTCGAGTGTCTTTGGCAAAACAATTCAAATGATCATAAGTCCCTCGATGACGCTTTCGAAATTTGCCTATCAAAATGATCATAGTCCCTTCAAGCAAAATTGCCAAAGACACTTGGCACCATTGCATTCATGGTTCATACGAGGACCCGCGCCTGTCCCGTTAAACATCCTAAACGCAAGATTGTCCACCAAATATAATGGTGGAACAAAATTGTTAAAAAGGGTTAAAACATGAGAAAAAAACCTTTGAGTACAATAGGGGTAGACAAAACTCTTAGTTACTTGAAATCAACTTGCAAAAACACTTGCCTCCTTTTCAAAACCACACTTCACAAACACTTTCAAAACAAACTTTCAAAAAACATTTTGAAACATCTTTTCGAAAAGATACACACCGTTGTATATACTCAAACACGAGTCATTACAATGGTTGCCGAAACAAAGGCGTCTATTTCAAAAACATTTTCAAAACAAACACATACACACACCGTTTTCAAGCAATCAAAAATCAAGGCAAGTGATCTAGAACCAAGTAACTAAGAGTCCATGGATAACCATGGATGAAAAGGGTGCTAATACTTTCCCTTTTCATAATCTACCCCAAGAAACATCTAAAAAGGTTTTTCCTGTGCTTTTTAACCTTTCCTTTAGGATAAAATAAAAAGTCGGTGGCGACTCTTGCTAAACCGAACAAGTGCGAATACAAACGCAAAACCTAAAGTCAGTTCTCCCACCGTATCACAGAACTGGCGACTCTGTTGGGGATTGGAGTTTAGTGGGGTTACCTTAGGGTTTAGATCACCTTTATATTCTTGCTTTGATTGCCTTGATTGCTTTACTTTTTGGGTCCTTGTTTGGGTTTGTTATAAATCCTACACCCGGATTTTGGGGCAGCTTTTTAGGTAAATAGCAAAAAACTGTGAGGGAATTGTGTGGGGTATACCGACACGGTTGAAGCAGTAAGCTATGTTAGTGTGACATATTTGTGAGTACCGGTAACCCTTGAGTTCAATCAAGGAGAGTACGGGGCCGCTGAGTGATGTCGTGAAGCACTAACGAACTCTTAGAACCTTAATTGACCATCTTAGCATTTTTAGGGGTAGTGAGATGACCGACTTTGGTGCAGTCCGAAGTTGGTAGATACTCGATACTACACTCATTGAGGGTTGTTTTCTTGGAATATTTTGGTCGCCAGTTAAGTGGCTAAACCGAAACAATGAACACAGAAAACAATCCAATGATATTGATCTCTTTAGAACCCGGTTTCTATTTCTAGGACAGGATGAGCCAACTAACTTCAAGAGGGTACTTACCTACAACCCCATGCAAGCCTGAACCTAAGGACTTTTTTTGCTTTGTGTGAATATGATTACCTGTATATACACTCACTGGCTTTTGCATACATGTACATAACATCATGACATCATACCATAGCATTTTTTCACTAACCTTTTCAAGGATCTCGAGGGTCTGTTGATGCAGGGTCACGTTGAACCAGACATCTACCAAGAGGCAAGAGGTTTCTCCTCTAAGCAAATGCCAATCAAAGATCAAGTACAACAATTTGAATCAGTGGCTATGACCCACTTGACATGGTGAGCTTGATTCTCGTGGAAAGACATCCACCGATACAAAGTTCTCCAATCAGAGATCAAGTGCAACAACTTGAATCAGGGGCTATGACCCACTTGACATGGTGAGCTTGATTCTCGTGGAAAGACATCCACCGGTGAGAAGATCTCCAATCCAAGATCAAAGTTCAACCTCTAACATTTTCTTATGTTTACCCCAAGAGATCCTTGAAAGCATGCATCCACATATCATGCATTGCATTTTGACAGTTTTTCTTTTTCAGGTTTCCTTACTCTCATACTGTTTATTTCAGTAAGAGATGGCTCTAGAAAGGACTGTCAAAGACATCCAGGACCAGACTGCTCAGCTGCAGGAAATGTTCTTGAACCTGTCACTGGGGAAAGAAGAAATGAAAGCTCTCCTCACAAAGGGCTTGGAGAATTCAAACAATGCCAGGAGCGATCAGCTTGCGGAGCTGCAGTTTGATTTGGCAACCTTGAGGATCCAAGTGATGGGACAGTTGGTGGGCCAGATGGATCTCATCCAAGATCTGTCTCAAAGACAAGAGGAACTCAGAGTTCTCGTCCGCCAACTGCTTCAAAACAACCAATTGGGGCAAACATCTGAGGTTGAAGAGCAAGTCATCGCTCAGCCTCCATCCACTCAAGAAGACAAGGGGAAGGCTCCTTTGCTTGCTTCAGGGTCACAAGCCCACCAACAACCTCGCCAGCGTCAACGGAGTAATCGGCGTAAACAAGAAACGCCAGGAAGACAGTTCACAGAGACTGACATACCGTCATCTCTGATTCTAGAGCGTTTGTTGGAGGTCAACCTGACTGCCTTGAGGGATCCTATCCGGAACCCAAATACCTCCGCTCCTAACTATCATCCCGACGCATTTTGTGTTTACCACTCCTACAGCCCGGGGCACGACACTGACGACTGTTGGGCCTTGAAGAACAAGATTCAAGATCTGATCGACATTGGAGTGCTGAGGTTCATGCCAGATGGCGAGATGAAAATCTTCCGTTAAGGAGTTCTCCACCTGAAGTGACAAAGCTCAAGCTGAAAGACTTTTGCTTCATTTGAATTTTCAAAGTTGTAATTCCTTTTGTTATTTAAACAATTATCTGTTGATGTTGAACTTTGTTTCATTAATGCATTGCATATGTTTGTCTTGAATTCATCCATTCGTTTTCACTACTCTTATACATTCTTCATGATATTTAACTCTTGATAAAAAGCTGCAAGCCTTTAGAGGGAGGATGACGAAACAATACCGTAATCTCATACAGTATGCTTTTGAACAGACCTTGCTGATGATGTACAGGCATTTCTTTCAATTCCCAAACACTGGAGTTATAAGGAAGATAATCCCTAGTCAACCCCTTCGAGCCAAAGAAGTGGGAGTTTTCTGTTCTAAACAATCAAAACCTTTGATATAAACCTGGGGCAGGGTAGTCTCTCAGTTAATTCAAAAAAAGGTGTGCATTGAAGTCGCAAACTCTCGGTTCGTAACACAACGAACGACGTCAAAAAAGAAAGCATTCCTTTGAAATCAAGAAGACAAGGGTGGTTCCCTATCACATAGGCAGTCAATCTCTCAAAAGAGAAAAGCCCACCAAGCCAAAACCTGTAAATGAGGCTTAAGAAAGCTAGGGCATCCCGCTGACTGTGATCTCAAAAATAGAGACAGTCAGGCAAAAGTTAGGGATAACAAATCAAAATCAAAATAGTGAGGTCATTACAAATCCTCAACAACATGAAAAATGTTGCAAAGAAAAAAGGAGATGATGACTGTCTCCCAAATTCAATTGGTGAACCATCATCCAAAAAGTCGTTCCAAACTCAAAAAAAGAGTGCGACGCGCAATTAACTGAGCTTAGGGTTGAAGAACATCACGAAGAGCGGGTGGGTACAAATACACTTTGAGCCTTTATCCTTTGTTTCTTAAACCATGAACCAGGCCACGTTACAACTCTTCAAAATCCTAATTGAAGCATGGGTTAGTTATAAAGCGTACTGTTTCAAAAGGTATCCTGACTCCTGTAAGGCTTTGCTCTGAAATCTTGTGTTGACTTGTCTTATAAAAAGTTTTCTGCTAAAAAACGCATTTTGCAAAACTTCGAGACAAACATAAACTTTGCATTGCTTGAATATCACTGTCTACATTTGACTATTTGTTTGACAGCGAAGAAATTCATACAGCGAATGTTCGGAGGAACGAAAACTCTCTCAGTGAACAAAATCACTTCAAAGGGACGACACTTCCATTACAAGTCTCCTATCAACAGGGGGCATGACATGGCACCATCCAGTTAACCTGGGGCAGTCCAGTCAAGGTTTCAACAGATCTTTCAAAATTCAGTTAACCTAGGGGCAGTCCAGTCAAGATTTCAAGAAATCTCTCAATTCGCAGGGTAATCTGATTCCATACTCCTTCATCATCACTTGGGACATTCGAATGTCAAAAGTGTTCAGCAATTCCTTCATCACCTGTTGGAAGTTACAGTCGTCAAAGACCAAATTCTCACAAAATTCAAGTTATGAAGCCCAGATTTAACCGGATAGTATCTTAACCTCTACAGCACATTGTGAAAACCGGACTACGACGGATAACAGTGTCAGACTACCGCAAAGCCTGGATTACGACCAGATAGTGGTTTCTCATGGATTCAAGTTATGAAGCTCGGGTTTGACCGGATAGTATCTTGACCTCTACAGCGCATTGTGAAGACCGGATAACAGTGTCAGACTACCGCAAAACCTGGAGTCGACCAGATAGTGGTATATCTTCGGCACAAGCCGTGAAGCCCGGATTCGACCGGATAACAGCTTAGCAAGTTATTGTGAAACCTGGATTATGACCAGTTGACAATACAAATTCCTGTGGAGCCTGGATTACGACCAGACAGCAGTCGAGAACACTACGAAGCCTGGAATCGACCAGATAGTAGTATACCTTTAACCAAAGCCGTGAAGCCCGGATTTGACCGGATAGCAGCTTAGCAAGTTATTGTGAAGACTGGATTACAACCAGATGACAGTTAACCCTCAAGAATTAAGACTCTCATCCTTGAAGCCTCAAAATTGGTATACTCCCAATTTCTGACCCTGAACAAAATCAAGATCTAGAGATAGTTCAAGATGTGACCCAGAGATGGCGACATTCAGTAATTTTTTCCAGATCAATACACCACTTGGGACATTCGAATGTCAAAAGTGTTCAGCAATTCCTTCATCACCTGTTGGAAGATACGGTCCAGATACGCTCCAAACACGGTTGCCATTCTGTCACCTTCTTAAGTTCCAGATCAACACCTGTAACAAGCCAGGAAAACATCTGTGGACGACTGATTATGGATTAACACCTGTAACAAGTCAGGAAATTATCTACATCACCACTTGGGACATTCGAATGTCAAAAGTGTTCAACAATTCCTTCATCACCTGTTGGAAGATACGGTCCAGATACGCTCCAAACACGGTTGCCATTCTATTACCTTTCTTAAGTTCCAGATCAACGCCTGTAACAAGCCAGGAAAATATCTGTGGACGACTGATTGTGGATTAACACCTGTAACAAGCCAGGAAACCATCTACATCACCACTTGGGGTATTCGAATGTCAAAAGTGTTCAACAATTCCTACATCACCTGTCGGAAGATACAGTATCAGATACGCTCCAGACACGATCTCAAATCCAAGATGCAGTTTTACACGGACTCGTCATCAGGAAACCCTACACAGGTTCCTTCTTTTAACTTACAATTCAACATATCTCCGTAACTATCCATCCTATCTCCAAATGGCATCTGTAAGCCCATTCCCGAGATCAACACCTGCAGCAATCAGAAGATTCTTTCAATCCCCAGCCAGAGAGTCTTCCAGAAGCTAATTCCCCTCAGAGTCAAGTTTCAAAATCCCCAGCGGAGCTAAAATTTACAACTATCAATCCCCAAGCAGAGTGGAGACTCTCATTCTCAGTTCCTCATAGAATATTTGAATATTCCCCAGTGAAGACCTCCTCAGGACAGGAATTCCCCAGTAGATTGGCATACAACCCAAGCTCCTGATCCCCCAACAGTGGTCCCGAGACTTCTCATTTTCAAAGATCAAAGGATTCTTGCCCTACCCAGCAGCAGTCAAGGAATTATTTTCCCCGGCAGTAGTCAAGATTCTTTTATCTTCAGCCGTCCAGGATTCGTCTATCCTCAGCAGGACAGCTCATCAGCTTACATACGCATTCATCACATTCATATCATAAACATTAATATAACATACATTGCATCATGCATTTCATGCAACATGGCTTCGTGTTTCAGCTAATACCTTACCCTTTTTCAGGATAAGAATTAGTAAGCTTCAAATCCAAGACTTCTGAAAACAGTTTACGGATTCTTCCCAACTCCGGATGTTAATCTATCACTTGATCAAATGCAACTTTTGAAAACAGTTTACGGACGCTTCCCCAACGACGGATGCTGCTCTATTGCTTATTCAACTCCAACTTCTGAAAACAGTTTACGGATTCTCCAAACATGGATGTCAATCTATCGCTTGTTCAGACCCCCAGTTCAGAGACGTTGCAAAACATGGTTACCTTTCTGATACTCGTCCACTCACCAAGGATAGACAGTTCAACATTTCCAGATGGCATCTCTAAGCCCATCCCCCGACAAGATTCGGTCACATCCCTAGATGGCATCGTTAAGCCCATCACCAAATGGCATCTGTAAGCCCATTCCCTCTATAACCACATCACTGAGTGCAAATTTTTGGGCACTCTAGTGTCCAATCTCCTTTTTACCTTCAAGTCGCGAACGGCAAACTTGTCAATCTAACTCTTCAGGTCCAAGAAGATTGAACAGGGGCAACTGTTGTACCCCAAAATTTGCCCTCGTATTTTTCCACAAGAAATCACAGCTTCAGGCTTTTCCTGATTTTTCAGATTGGCGTAAGATTCAGTCAAACAGACTTTTCTTATCAGTCAGACAAAAATTAGGGTTTTCATGGCTCTGGAACAGTTCAAACAGTTTGCTTAGGGTTTGGTTGATTTCGGCTCAGTTTTTGATCAGGCGGACGCTTCTTTGACTTTTAATCAAGAACTAGGGTTTGTGCGCAGATTCCTCAGAAAGATTTAAATTCTACAGTGCTTTTCAAGTTATTCCGAGATGTGGACTGAGGCATTTGGATTGAGTTTGCAATGTTTGGCTAAATCAGTGAAAAGAGTCATTTGGATTGAGTTTGCAGTGTTTGATTGAATCATTAAGAGAAAAAAACATTTGGGCAGTTGTTGTGATTGACTGTGCATTGCTTTGGATTTTTGAAGCGCCAGGATTATTAATTGATCGATGCTAAAACCACAATGTTTATTTAATTGTTTATTTATTCTAAGTTAAGATAATTGGAATTTATTTCCATTTTATTATAATTTAAGAATTATAAATAATAAAATAAATAATTGAAAAGAAGAACAGGAATTAACTGGTAAAAGATTGGATTTTATTCATCTTTAATTATTCGTTACAATTGTTATTCGAGTACTGTATTTATTTACAAAGTATTCTAATAATGATTACAATAATTAAAAATTGAAATAAAAAACTTCATCTTAATCCCTAAGTCTTCATCTTCTGTCCATTGCTCCACCACTCCATTGAGTTTTTATCTGCAAAACAAAGAAACAAAAGAAAGTCAATTGCAGATAAAATAAATAAAAGGCAAACAGTTAATTTGGGTTCATCATTAAAAGCAAATGGCCGGGATCAGTTCGCCCTCTCTGCAAATCACGAGATTTCTCCCGGTTCACAGAGAGGGATGAAAAACGCTTGCAAAAGAATAAAGTATGAAAATGCACAAAAGTTAAATTGCACAAATTCAAATTTGTCAATGCTGCATAATTTCCAAAGTCTCAAACAGCATGAGCAAGTACCAAATCCAAAGGTAAACTGAACTAGAACTACAAAGTCCAAACTGAGTTCCAATGTCAAACTGAACAAAAAAGCTGTCCAAAGGATGTCAAGTACAAAAGGCCATCAAAATGCTGTCAATATACAGGAAAGCTGTCAAAAGAGATATGCAAATATGCAGAGAAAAATTAGAGTGCAAGCAACATCATTTCATCATTTCCCTAGGCCATTGCTTTTTCAGAATTAAAAGTACAAATATAAACATATAATATGCTTAAAACTGTACTAGAGAGAGAAAAGAAAGAAAAGAAGCACAGGCTTACTGGCTTTAGGCATGAAGAGATATATAACAAACTGATCAAGACAGCAAAGAAAAAAAGGATAAGATATCAAAAAACATAAGCATAAGGTAACTTTGAAAAACACAGTGAAGCTCACCAAAAACCTGTTTCTCATAAAACACCCTGCATAAAAACCTTACAACCTGTTGAAGCCCAAGCCTCCAACACCAACCTGCTGAAGCCTCAAAGAGGAACCAGTTCAAAAAACACCAAAGGCAAGAACTTATGCATAAACCAGCATAACCACAAACTGTGCAGCCTCACAAGCCTTAACAAAAACACAAAACTGTCAACCCAACCTGTATCACCAAAAAGCCTCAAACCCCTTTCAAAAAAAACCAGAACAACAATCAACCAAGTCAGTAACCTGCATAAGCCTGCTTGAAACCAGATACACAAACTAGAAGTTCCAACAAATCTGTCCAGCTCTAAGCCAAAAACCTGCTTGAGCCTTAAACAAATAAACCATTCCATCAACCTGTCAAACCTGCTAGCCTAAAGGCCACAAGCCATCAAACAAGCTTACAGCCTATCCAAGCCAAAACCAGTATCCAAGCATACAGAATCAACACCAAGCCCTTAGAAAATCTTCATCACTGGGCTAACAACAAGATGTCAAAACATTCAAACATACCATCAAGCAAGCATACCATCACACAAAGTAACAACTCAGTATAGCAAGATTCAAGATCAAAGATACAGAGTAAGGCAATCAAAGCCTCAGAGAACTCTCATCATAGGCAAACATTAGAGGCAACAGAGACAAAAGGGCAAGTAAGAAGAAGAGGATCAAGAAGCAATATATTCATCATCAAAGCATACAAGGCAACTGTCTAGGCATACAGAATATCTCAGTAAATCATCATTGAAGGCAACATCATCCAAGGCAACATAAGCATACATAAGCAGAAGCGAGGAGAAGAAGAAAGAAGTGATATCAAAATTAGGTTTTCAAGATCATCATTAAACCCAACAAAAGGCAAAAACATAAAGGTACCAGGAAGAGCTAGCTTCATCATCACGTTCTCCTCGTCGTCAAGCCGCCGGAAGCGCCCCCAAGTCCTTTGTTCCCCTCCTCCGTCAAGGTAGTTTCTCTTATTTTTCTTTCCTTTCCACAACTTCCATAACAAACAATAACGAAGCTAAAGTCAGAATCAATAAACAAAAGCGAAGCAAGAAGACATAAAAATGAAAACCTAATGCGTTAAAGAACGAAAACTTAACCTTTGTACCATATCATTGGTTAATCCGTGGAGGAGGGAAGACAAATGGTGGCGTTGGTGGCCATAGGCAAAGGATGAACATCGTTCAGAGGCGAAGCCGGCATGAGAAGACGAAGACGGAGAAAGAAGTGAACGGCGCCGCTTCTGTCATTGAAACCCTAAAGCTGATTCCAAATGAACAAACATGTCAAACCCTAGAAAATAATTTGTCTCAAACCGTTTGGGCTTTGTCCCACAAAAATAAGCCTAAGGCCCAAATGCGTCCCAATTGGCACCTCCCTTTGGCTTCTAATTCTGATTAAGCCCATCTAACCCCTTTGCCTTTCTTTTTTATTTCAAAGCTAATTTATATCTTTATTTTTTACCTTTTTCTAATTAACAAAGTTATTTTATCTTTTTTTAGCATAATTAAACCATATAGATAAAATAATACCTTAAATCCTTTTTTACAAAATTTCCTTTTGTGCATAAAAACAATAAAACTTTTACTTTCTTTAATTGTACATAATTACTTAAAATACATTAATTTGTACATACATAAAAAATACTAACATAAATAATTAATACATTAATTTTTCCTAAAACTTAAAACATTTCTTTTTTTTTTAAGACTTTGTACTTAAAAACATTGGAACATGTAAAATTACAATTAAACTTACACTTTCTTTAATCAAAATTTTTATACATGAAATGTTAATTTTCCTAAGATAATACTTTTCTTTTTTCTAAAAATACTTTTTTGTACATATTAAACAAAAATACAAAAATACAAATTTAAATCAAACATACTTAATAATGCATTTAAGTTCACATTTCTCAACTTGTAAATAAACTTCATAATACATACACTTACACAATTGCATTAACGCATTTACATTTACATTTGCTATTCTTATACATTGCTATACATGATACTTATTACATTTTGCGATCGCAATTCGATTGGGTTATAATTATTTAAGTCTCATCCCCATTTGTGTATACTTGTACCCCCACTCCCGGATACTCATTTGTAATAGCGTAGACTTTAAATTCCCGCAGTTTATCGCTTTCGAATTATACCATGGTTAGACCTAGGGTTTGTATGTATATAAAATCGAACGCTAGATAACCTAACACAAGACAAATACATGAAATCAATACACAATCACACTTGCACCCCCTAGGGTAATCCCACATGTTGCCTTCCAAAAATGGGCCATGCTTGCACGTCGAGTGTCTTTGGCAAAACAATTCAAATGATAATAAGTCCCTCGATGACGCTTTCGAAAGTTGCCTATCAAAATGATCATAGTCCATTCAAGCAAAATTGCCAAAGACACTTGGCACCATTGCATTCATGGTCCATACGATGACCCATGCATGTCCCGTTAAACATCCTAAACGCAAGATTGTCCACCAAATATAATGGTGGAATAAAATTGTTAAAAAGGGTTAAAACATGAGAAAAAAACCTTTGAGTACAATAGGGGTAGACAAAACTCTTAGTTACTTGAAATCAACTTGCAAAAACACTTGCCTCCTTTTCAAAACCACACTTCACAAACACTTTCAAAACAAACTTCCAAAAAACATTTTGAAACATCTTTTCGAAAAGATACACACCGTTGTATATACTCAAACACGAGTCATTGCAATGGTTGCCGAAACAAAGGCGTCTATTTCAAAAACATTTTCAAAACACACACATACAAACACTGTTTTCAAGCAATCAAAAATCAAGGCAAGTGATCTAAAACCAAGTAACTAAGAGCCCATGGATAACCATGGATGAAAAGGGTGCTAATACCTTCCCTTTTCATAATCTACCCCCCGAACCCACGAAACATCTCTGTTGTACCCCAAAATTTGCCCTCCCATTTTCTCAACATTTCTCACCACAAAGCCCTTAAAGATCAAGATCCAGTTAGGGTTTCATCTGCTCAAGACTTCTCCTTGCACTGTTGACCAAAATTAGGGTTTGTGTTTGCACAAAGATGTTTTGACCTAAAATGCCTAAGTTGACCTTCTTGCTTCATATTGAACTCCCGAGTTTATCTATATCAAGTTTCAAGTCTTGATTCCAAGTTTTGCCCAGTCAATTGGACAGTTGACCTAGAAATCAGCTGTATTGGGGAAAAAGTCAACTATGACCAATCGACAGTCAAATCTCATGAAAATTGGCCCACATCAACATTATGAACTCATATGAACCATTTGATCAAGTTTGGATCACAATTCCACAAGAAATTTGATCAGATCACCAAAAGGGCAAAATGGTCATTTTTGGGTTTTGATTGTACAAAGGCAAT
The DNA here is from genome assembly GCA_948472305.1 of Vicia faba. Taxonomy (NCBI): domain Eukaryota; kingdom Viridiplantae; phylum Streptophyta; class Magnoliopsida; order Fabales; family Fabaceae; genus Vicia; species Vicia faba. The sequence continues at coordinate 51,742 of CATIWC010000822.1, read as the reverse complement.
TTTTGGCTGTTTGACCCAACCAATGGCAAACCAAGCTCACATATGGACTCAAAGACCCCATGGATTTATCTTGACATGCTCAACAAGTTCAAAAGATCCCAAGTACACAAGATTGACAGTTGAATTTCCCAGTCAATTGATCAATTTTGACTGTATACTGAAAAGTCAAACTTTGACTTTTTGGTCAAAGTCAAGAGTCAAGATTCATTTTTCATCAAAACATGCCAAATCATGAAACTTGTTCACCAAGAAATCAAAATTTGCAAATTAGGCTTTAGAATGAGAATTTTTCATAACTTAGAATTTTTCTAAGTTATGAAAAACCCTAATTTTTTCCCAACTTTGCCCCACTTTCTCACCAAGATTCATTTGGATTCAAACAAAAGTCAAAACATGAAAGTTGTAGCTTGTTGCATAATCTACAACTTTTATTCACAAAGTTTTCCCAAATGAGGCTTGTATCTCAAGTTACAATTTTTTGAATAAGGGTACTAAACCATTCTTAACTTAGTGAAATTTTAACCTATTTTGGCAAGGTTTTCTACCTAACTTCAAGGCCATTTTCCATACACTTCCACTTGGAATTTCAATTTTCATTTCAAAGATGGATTGTAGTACACATTCCAAGCTTTCCAAAATGTCCAAGAACTCATCAAACAACCTCATAACTTGAGAGATTCAAATTTTGCAATATGGCAAAAACTCACTTTTGAATTGGTCATGTACATGTTCATAACTTATGCCATCTTCAAGTCAGCTTGGTTTATGCTACATTACAGGCCCTTAAACCATCCAACACTCAATAATTTAATGCATGTTCATTGTGCTAAGGCTTTGTTTCATGTGTTTATGCATTACATTTTGAGTTAAGCCATTTATGGAAAAAGCAAAATGGCCATTTTTGCAAAAGCAAGCTTTATGTCAAAGTTGCAAATCCACAAGTACAGATCAAATCCAATTGGCACAAGATTATGAGCAAAACACTCTGATCAAGACAAGGTTAGCAGCATGATTAGGGGGCCTCTACTTGCCTAGAACATCAACTTGGCTTTGTTTGCTTAAGTGTTAAGAAACTTGGCATTTCACAACAAAACTCTCATCTCAGCATTAGAACACTTAAGCAATTGTTTTGTACACCTTCTAATCATCCTAACTAAGCTAGCACACGACTCCAATACCTCATATACCTCCACAAACTCAGAACCACCCTCAAACGGCTCAAATAGAGTTCTCACTGCAGTTTGAGTGCCAACTCTCATCCCTTGCATGATTTCTTGCCCAAAGCTCATCAAACACATTCCCTAGCATCAATGCAAGCTAACCAGAACCTAAAACACGATCTGTAATTCCTCTAACCAGTTCCACTATTTTCACTTTCTTATTTTGCAGTTGAAGGTCCATAGCTCGATTCAAGGTGTTTCAAAGCAAAGCAAGCATTGGAATAGCATCACCACACCTCAGGCAAGCTATACAGATCATCATCTTGCTCTGAAAGCTCCCCCATTGCCAGATAGAACTTCAACTGAACAGTTTGTGCAAAAGATCAAGGAATCAGGATGTTTGAATGGAGTTTCAGGCGCGCGTTTTTTGAACATTTTTTGTTCAGAGGTTGAAGAAGAAGTTTCAGGGTTGGGCCAGCTTTGTCTCTTCTTTTCACACCACATTTTTGGTTTCATACCCCCTGAGCCCATTATGTGTATTTTCATGATTTTTTGACCTTTCTTTTTTCATTTTGACTTATTTATTTTTGCTAATAATATTAAAAACATAAAAAATTATTTTCACACCATTTTTGCATTTTTTAGGTATTTATTTGTTTATATAGACATTTGTATATAAATATATATATACTATTATTTAGAAAAGAACTAGAAAAATAATGTAAATATATTTCATTTCTGATTTTTATTTCATTTTTTCTTTTGAAAATATTTTATGCAAAATATACTTTTTTTTATAAATATTAAATATTATTATTTATATATATATATATATATATATATATATATGTATGTATTAATTTCTAAATATGTATGTATTAATTTCTAAATATGTATATATATATATATATATATATATATATATATATATATATATATATATATATATATATATATATATATATATATATATATATATATATATATATATATATATATATATATATATATATATATATATATATATATATATATATATATATATATATATATATATATATATATATATATATATATATATATATATATATATATATATATATATATATATATATATTAGTATATTTAGGTTAAAATACAAAAATACCTATATTTTTATTTTATTAATATTTGACATAAAAAAAATACTTTTTATGAATATACTTCATTTTATCTTATTTTTGTACATAATAAACAAATACTTGTATAAATTAAATAATATATATATTACTTAATAAAAATTAGGGTTTTACCCTTAAAATACAAAAACTCCAAAAAATAATACTTTTTTTATTTTATTTATTTGACATAAATAATACTTTTTTTCATACATATAAAAACCCTTTTTGCATTTTGCATCTTTATTTTATTTTCCATTTAATTTATGCAATCAATTATCTTGTAAATATTCCAAAATTGATGTAATAGCTAGGTTTAAATTTCTTGTCTAAATATCCCCCCATTTGAACATTTGTACCCCCCTTCCCATATTGTGTTGTAATAGTGTAGGAATTTTACTTTTCGCACTTTAACGCTTTCTAAATATACCATGCTAGAATTAGGGTTTGTATGCAAATAAAAAGAACAAAATATTTTGACTTAATTTCAAGATAAACAAGCATGAAATATGGACAACACATATCACACTTGCACCCCTATGGTATTCCACTTTGTTGCCTTCAAATAAATGGGCCAAGTTGCATGTTAGGTTTATTTGGGTAAAACAAACAATCAAATGATCATAGTCCCTCGATGACGCTTTCGAAAAGTTGTCTAAAATGATCAAGTCCCTTTCAAAAAGAAATTGCCCAAAGATACTTAGCACTATTGCAATAATGGTCTAAACGATGACCCGCGCCCGTCCCTTTCACCTCCTAATACAAGATTGTCCACCAAATGCAATGGTGGAACAAAATTGTCAAAAGGGTTAAAACATAACAAAAATCTTTGAGAACTTTAGGGTAGATAGCTCTTAGGTACTTGTCAACTTGCAAAACAAAACACTTGCCTATTTTTAAACCACACTTCACAAACACTTTCAAAACAAACTTTCAAAAACCTTGAAACATCTTTTTCAAAAAGACAAACACCTTTTGTAAAACATTCGAGTAAAGAATTGTTACAAGGGTAGCCTAGACAAGGCATCTTTTTCAAAACCTTTTCAAAACCACACACTAAGCACCATTTCAAACAATTGAAAACCAAGGCAAGTTGATCTAAGCAAGTACCTAAGAGCCCATGGATAACCATGGATAGAAAGGGTGCTAATACCTTCCCTTCCTATAATCTACTCCCCGAACCCAAGAAAAATCTCAAAGGTTTTTGCTGTGCTTTTTAAACCTTTCCTTAGGATAAAATAAAAAGTCGGTGGCGACCCTTGTTCAACCGAAACATTTGCGAAAACAAACGCAAAACCATAGTCAGTTCTCCCACCGTATCACAGAACTGGCGACTCTGCTGGGGAAAAATTTTAAAAGTGGAGTAACCTTAGGGCTTAGATCACCCTCTTGCATGACTAATTGTTTGATTTGCTTGCTTTATATCTTGGCTCTATTGTTTGGGTTTGCAATCCTACGCTCGGATTTTGGGAAACATTCATAGATAACAATACGTTGTGGAAACTGTGCGGGGTATACCGACACGGTCGAAGCAATAGCTATATTAGTGCGACATATTTGTGAGTGCCGGTAACCCTTGAGTTCAATCAAGGAGAGTACGGGGCCGCTGAGTGATGTCACTAAGCACTAATGACCTAGAACCTTACTTGACCATCTTGGCCTTTTATTAGGGGTAGTGAGATGACCGGCTTTGGTGTAGTCCGGAGTTGGTAGATACTCGATACTACACTCATTGAGGGTTGTTTTCTTGGGATATTTTGGTCGCTAGTTAAGTGGCTAAACCAAAACAATGAACATTGAAAACAATCCAATGATACTGAGCTTCTTAGGACCCGGTTGCTATTTATAGGACAGGTTTTTAAGCCAACTACACTCAAGAGGGTACTTACCTATGAAACCCCATGCAAGCCTAAAACTAGGGTTTGGTGTGATTTGCTTGTACATATGTTTTGTGCATACATCATAAACATCATAAAGCATCATATGCATTCACTAACCATTTCAAGGGTTTGGATCTTCATCTTTGTTCCTGTTTTGTAGGTCATGGAAATTCCTCGCAGAAACACCATTCAAGTCAACCTTGTGAGAATCTCTCCTCAACTCAAGGAGCTCACCTCAAGAATTCCGGAAAACTCATCCTTCAGTGAAAGACATGGTAGACTGCTCAGCCTAGTCAACACCAACATTGAAGAAGACATGATGAAAGTGCTATTCCAGTTCTTTGACCCTCTTCACCATTGTTTCACTTTCCCTGATTATCAGTTGGTGCCCACTTTGGAGGAGTTTTCTCAACTCCTGAGAATTCCTATCCTTAATCAACTACCCTTCAACGGTACGGAGAAGGAACCAAAGCCGGAAGATGTTGCTCGAGCATTACATCTACAACCATCCAACATCAAGGGGCATTGGGAAACCAGAAGCGGCGTCAAGGGATTCTTAGCAAAATTCTTGTTTGAGAAGGCACAAGAATGTTGGAACTCATTGGACCTACAAGTCTTTGAAGAAATTGTGGCACTCCTTATCCATGGGTTGGTCTTGTTCCCAAATCCTGACCAATTGGTAGATGTCAATGCCGTCAAAAACTTCTTGTCCAGAAATCCAATACCAACATTGCTTGGGGACATTCTTCACTCATTTTACACACGAACAATGAGAAAGAGGGGTGTTCTCATGTGTTGTACTCCTCTCCTTGCAAGGTGGTTTATTTCGCACCTTCCACAATCTGTCCTGAAGAATGACCAAGGCTCAAGGTGGTCCCAACGGTTGATGACTCTTACTCACTCTGATGTACATTGGTGTTCTCGGTCCAGAGAAAATGTCATCATCGTCGATCGTTGTGGAGAATTCCCTAATGTTCCTTTACTTGGAATTAGGGGAGGTATCACCTACAACCCTTGCCTAGCTTTGAGGCAATTTGGATATGCACGAAGGGATGGCCCTCATGACATGTTGATTTCTGACCTAGTTTTTGACTTCGACAATGATGCGCAAGGACTTCGCCAAAGATTCATCAGAGCTTGGGGAAGACCCAATAAGGTTGATAGCAAGACTCTGGGACACAAGAACTCCATCCCTCTTGAGCCTTATCTCAAGTGGGTACGAGCCCGAGCCCAAAGTCTGATGATGCCTTACCCTCAATTTCTCCCGGTGATTAAAGAGCCCGTCAAGGAAGGAGAGGTTCCCTACACCATCCTACATCCATACATGCCTACATCGTGGGAGGAAATGCAGAAAAGTTGGATTCAGCTCAAGGAGGAACGGAATACTTTTGAAGCTAGCTTCTACGCCAGTGAGAAGAAGGTTCTAGAGCTTACCCGCCGACTCCATGAGCAAGAGGCCCTCAACACCTACATCGCACCAAAGAGGATGCGCAATGTCTTTTTGCCTTGAGAAGTTATTTTGTAATATTTGGCCCATGGGGCATTTATGTACTAACAAATTTCTTCTTATTAATATGACGTGCGTTCTTCTTTGTCTGAAACAATTTTGAATGTCCTAAATCCTTGAATGCATTGCATACATAAGCATACCATTCATCATGTGCATAAGCAGGTCTCACTCCAGGTTTCCTTATCTGTCTGCTGTTTATTTCAGTAGGATGGATCTCGAGCAAACAATCAAAGACCTGCAAGCTCAAAATGCAGAGTTCCAGCAACTCCTGATGACCTTGGCTAAGGGTCAGGAGGATATCAAGACTCAATTGGGGAACAAAGACCCAGTGAAAAAGAAGAAAAAGAGACTCGGGGTGGCTACTTTGGGGAGAAGATTTGACGGAGAAGCTCGGAGAGTGCTTGAATTTCCTCCTACTTCTGATGAAGGAACCAGCAAAGGAGGTGGAGCTGCGGTACCTTCCGAGTCTGATGCGGAAGAAGAAGAGGTCGAAGAGGATGAAGATTATTCTGATCAGCAATACCCTCCAGCTGATTATAAATACAAAGGTTTAGAAGACAGGTTGGCCGCCATGGAGCTACAAAGAGTACCGGGTTTAGATTTTGAAGACTTGGGTTTGGTTGCCGGGATTGTGATTCCCCCAAAATTAAAAGTGCCAGAGTTTGTGAGGTATGATGGGCTGTCATGTCCCAAAATGCATCTCAGGTCCTACGTGAGAAAGATCCAACCCTATACGGCAGATAAAAACCTTTGGATTCATTTCTTTCAAGACAGCCTTTCTGGAGCTCAGTTGGAGTGGTTTTATCAGTTATAGGGAACCAGCGTCCGAAATTGGGAAGATTTGGCCACTGCTTTATACAAACAATATCAGTATAATTCTGACCTTGCTCCTACTCGTACCCAACTTCAGGGTATGTCATTAGGAACAGGCGAGGGATTCAAAGAATATGCACAAAAATGGAGGGATTTGGCTGGCAGGGTGCAGCCTCCTTTAACCGAACGTGAACTCGTTGATATGTTTCTAGGGACCCTATCTGGGCCATTTTTCAATCATCTAATTGGTAACTCTTTCGCAGGGTTTACCGATTTGATCTTAACAAGCGAAAGAATAGAAGCTGGCATCAAGTCAGGAAAGATTCAGAAGGGTGTTGCTGCAAGTGTTGAGAAGAAACCTTTTAAGAAGGAGACATCTGTGGTATATTCTCAGAGAAGAGCAGGGAAGACGGAGCGTCGGCCAACTGTGGGGGCCGTCATGATTCAAAATACTCCAAGTGAGCAGCCTCGCTACAACCCGTCCAGACCAAATCAACAACGGGTGGAACGGCCACAATGGCAGTTCACCCGCATTAATATGACTCCAGCGCAAGTGCTTCCCCATCTGTTGAAGTTGAATCTCGCCACCATCAAGGAGGCACCAAAGAATGTGAATACATCCTCTCCGCATTATCATGCTAATGCTAAATGCGCCTACCATTCAGACAGTGTTGGACACGACACCAATGATTGTTGGGCACTCAAGCATAAAATCCAAGACCTGATAGAGGCGAAGGAGGTGGAGTTTGACACTCTAGAGAAGCCTAATGTGATATCTGCACCCATGCCGAAGCACGGCCGAAATGTCAATGCCATTGAAGAAGATTTGTATGTTGCTGATGTCAATGATCTGACTACTCCATTGCTAACCATTAAGTTGAATCTGTTAAGGGCCGGGATCTTCCCGGGATGTAAGGAAGACTGCTATTGTTGTTACTCTCTGCCGTTTGATTGTCCGTTACTGAAGAAAGGCATCCAGGGCCTTATGGATAGTCGACAAATTTTGTTTGAAAAAGTTTCTGCTGTTCCAGTTCATACTGAAGATGTCTCAATCATAACCATTCACGCCAATCTTTCCAAGGCCTTCAAAAAGCCTGTTAAGATTACGCCAGCTACAAAATCTGTTCCTTTGAAGATAACAATGCCAGGGCCTGTCCCCTATATTTTAGAGAAGTCCATACCATGGAACTATGGCGGTGACGTTTACTACCATGGTATCAAACAAATCGAAATAATTGAAGAAAGTTCGGATGATGAAGAAGCCAGCATTAGTAACATTGCGGGCACTAGCAAAATCACCAGGAGCGGGAGAGTATTTTCTCCAGAGATTGCCCCTCCAAGAGCAATCTTTGGACCCTCATCAGCTGACAAGGTCATCCCTGCACCAATAAAACTTTCTGCTAGAACTCCTTTGATTGAAGATGTTGTTGTTCCTAGTACTGTCTCTCCTACCGCTGCTGATAAAGGTAAGGGAATCCAAGATGAGCTCGTCAGGACGAGGGCTCAGCCCTTGGTCATCCCGGAAACCTCCAAGAAGGAAATGGATGAGATTTTGAGGATAATCAAAAGGAGTGATTACGATGTGGTAGAACAGCTGGGGCAAACCCCCTCAAAGATCTCCATGTTGGCACTACTACTTTGCTCAGAAGCGCACGCTAAAGCCCTGATAAAATTCCTGAAGGCAGCCCATGTGCCCCAGGAAACCTCTGCAGATCAATTTCAGAATTGCGTGGCTAGCCTTACTGCGGACAATGGATTAGGGTTTTCCGATGCCGACCTAACTCCTAAAGGTAGAAACCACAATGATGCTTTTCACATTTCAGTTGAGTGCCGAGGAACCACTCTCGCGCATGTCTTGGTCGACACCGGTTCGTCGCTGAATGTTTTGCCTAAGAAGGCCTTGGACCGACTAGATTGTGAAGGGTTGGAATTGAAGCCGAGTGATATTGTTGTCAGAGCTTTCGATGGTTCGAAGAGAATGGTTGTGATACGGTGGGAGAACTGACTAGTGTTTTGCGTTCGCATTCGCACTTGTGCGGTTGAGCAAGAGTCGCCACCGACTTTTTATTTTATCCTAAAGGAAAGGTTAAAAAAGCACAGCAAAAACCTTTTGAGATATTTTGTGGGTTCGGGGGGTAGATTATGAAAAGGGAAGGTGTTAGCACCCTTTTCATCCATGGTTATCCATGGGCTCTTAGTTACTTGGTTTTTTAGATCACTTGCCTTGTTTTTCTCTTCTTCTCACTCTATAGTACAGTTGAATATTATATGACTTTACTTGTACTATCTTTTCTGAAGGGGCCCCTGTATGCTGGGAAATGATGATTAAGTCTTGCATAACACATTATTCTGCATCTTTATCTTGCTTTTTGACAGCTTTGTGTGCTGACTTTGCATTGATATCTTTTTTTTTCAAACCCTTCTTTGACAGCTTGTGTGCTTTTGACAGCAATTGTACTTCTTGCTATCTTTGAGTAGACTTTGGCATTTGATAGGAAGTGGAATTGGATTTTTTCAGTTTGACTTGGATTTGAAATTTGAGATTTTATGCAGCTTGAACTTTGGATTTTATGCATTTGACATTTTTTATTTATGATAAAAATCTTCCCTCTTTGTGAACCGGGAGAAATCCCGTGATTTGCAGAGAGGGTCAACTGATCCCAGTCAGTGGCCCCTAATGATGAGCAAATTTTAACTGTCTCTTTTAATTTTAACTGCTTTCTGACTTCCTCTTTCTTTCTTCTTTTTTTTTGCAGATAAAAAATGGAGCACCGGAATGAAGTGAAGAATGAAGAATTAGAAATAGGATAGAATTTTTATTTTCAGTTTAATTTTTGTACATTATTATTATTTTAAATACTTTGTAATAAATATTCGTATCCAAATAATAACAATTGTAACAATTATTAAATGTGAAATAAAAAATTCCATTGATATTTAATTCTCTTTCAATTCCTTTTCTTTAATTGTTTACTTGTTATTTATAGTTCCTTAAATAAAATAAAATGAAAGTTTAAATTTCAAATATTTTAATTCTTAGAACCATAAATAATCAACTAAACCTTTGATGATCAAAATAAATGAATCCGACGTATCCATTATTCAAAGCAACGCACAGTCGAACACAAAAACTTAATCAGATGCAATCCTTTTTTTCACTGATTCTTTTGCCAAGCACTGTAATTCCACATTGCACACATCCCTTTTGACTGGTGAATTCAAACCAACTGCCTCCTTTACTGATTAAATCAAGATAACGTGAATTTTAACCCGAATCTCGGAATAAACTGCAAAGTGCGGTAGAATTTAAATTCTTCTGAGAATATGCCCATAAAACCTTAATTCCTGATTAAATGCTAAATAACGCTCGCCTGATCAAAATTGAACCAAAAATCATCCAAATCCTAAGCCAACTGTATGAAACAAATCAGAGCTCTGAAAATCAGTAAAGAACCCTAATTTTGCTTGACTGTCAAGAAAAGTCCGTTTGTCCGATTCTTGTGCCAGTTTGAAAAGTCAGGAAATGTCTGGAGCTGAGATTGCTTGTAGAAAAATGCGAGGGCAAATTTTGGGGTACAACAGTTGCCCCTGTTCAATCTTCTTAGACCTGAAGAGTTAGATTGGCAAGTTTTCCTTTCGCGACTTGAAGGTAAAAGAAGATTGGACACTAGAGTGCCCGGAAATTTGCACTCGCATGTTGAAGTATCAGCAATGTGATGTCGGGAATGGGCTTATAGATGCCATTTGGAGAGATAGTGGATAGGTGGATGGGCTTATAGATGCCATCTGAAGATGTGACAGAATCTTGTCGGGAATGGGCTTATAGATGCCATCTGAAGATGTGACAGAATCTTGTCAGGAATGGGCTTATAGATGCCATTTGGAAGTGTTGATCGCGTAAGAGATTCCTTAGCGAGAACTTGTGTATTTTGAGAAAGGAAGATGTTTTCCTAGCTCGTTACAGGTATTGATCTTCAAACTCTTTAGGTAGATATGCCCTGGCTGGATACAGGAATCGAATCTTCAAACTCTTCAGACATGCCCTGGCTAGATACAGGAATCGAATCTGGAATTGTGACAGTTGATAGATATGCCCTGGCTGGATACAGGAGTCGAATCTTCAAACTCTTCAGACGTGCCCTGGCTAGATACAGGAATCGAGTTTAGAAATGTGGTCAACAGATATGCCCTGGCTGGATACAGGAATCGAATCTGGAAATGATAGTTGATAGATATGCCCTGGCTAGATACAGGAATCGAATCTGGAAACTCTTCAGACGTGCCCTGGCTAGATACAGGAATCGAGTCTAGAAATGTTGTCAACAGATATGCCCTGGCTGGATACAGGAATCGAATCTGGAAATGATAGTTGATAGATATGCCCTGGCTGGATACAGGAGTCGAATCTTCAAACTCTTCAGACGTGCCCTGGCTAGATACAGGAATCGAGTCTAGAAATGTGGTTGTTGAAGGTAATTGTCTTTTGGATTGCCTTTTACCTGAAAAGGCAAAAACATAAGTTGTATGTGATGTCATGATGTATGATATGCACGATGTCATGATGTTCGGCATGAGATGGTGTTGTATGCGCTTTATCATGTATGTAAACAAGATGTATGAGAATGTGAAATGTTTATGAATGTAATTTTCGTCTTAGGAAAGTAAATCCTTGACGACCGGCCGGGGAGTTGCTCTGTGGAAGAGATACTTGGCCGAGGTTTGACGAGAGGCCTGCTGAGGACTTTGATGATGGATTCCGCTGGGGATAGCGATGATAAACTCCTGCTGGGGATCGAAGGAACTTTGCTGGGGGCGATCTTCTGTGGTTTTTTAGCTGAGGATGACCCAGTTATAAATCCTTGAGAGGAAATAACTCTGAATAAAAAACTCGGGAGAGACGCCCGTACTTTGCAGGGGATAAGCTTTCTGCCGGGGAAATGGATTCCACTTTCCTGAGGAACCCTTTGGATTGGACTCTCCTGGGGAAATAGGGCATCCATTGTAAGGCTGATGTAATGCTGAAACTTTTCCTTACTCTGTGGGGAATTGAGATAACTTGGTCACATTCTTCAGTTGAACCTATCTTGGCGGACAAGGCGACCAGACTGCATTAGACAACTCCACATTGCCCCGGTTTCCGATGTCACCTATAATTAATCTTTCGTTTCATATGTAAACATTTATGAATCAGCAATTTAATGTCAAATGCATATATCAAAAATGAACATTGGACGTTCTTCGCAAGACAAAACAGAAAAAGGAAAACAACGGTAATTTGCATGGACAAGTGAATTTGTATTGATTTGAATTTTGCCTGTGAATAGGCGTTTTTGTACAAGAGGCTAACATCCTAGTAAGAGAATGCCGCCAAATAACATAGAGTTAACAATTTGAAAAAAAAAGAAATCAAAACAGCTATGTGAACGATCCCACTGGGTTCCAACTCGGCTATCGCCTTTATGTCTTCGAATGTCTCATCGCTTTGCTACCTAGTTGAAGATGAAGTTGATTGGTCAATGCCGAAATCTGAGCCAGATAGTTGATGCCGAATTCCGGATGCGAAGCGATCCAATGAGACATAGTGTTACGCTTTTATCCCTAACTTTTGCCTGGACCGCCCTTTCGGGTTTTCAGTCCACCGGGATACCCATTTTTGCCCAAGCCGCCTTTTCAGGTTTTCGACTTGCCGGGTGTACAGGTTTTTATTCATTTCATCCCTTATTTTTGCCCGAACCCTTTTGGTTCGCCGGGAAGCCCTAATTTTTGCCTAGGTATGTCAACCTAGCGAGTCTTTTATTTATGCGTAGTATCTTTTCACTATGTCTGCATTGGCGGGGTGAGGAAGGTCGTCACCATCCATGGTGGTTAGGATCATGGCTCCTCCTGAGAACACACGTTTAACCACAAATGGCCCTTCGTATGTAGGGGTCCATTTGCCCCGGGGATCACTTTGAGGAAGGATGATGCGTTTGATTACCAGGTCCCCAACTTGATACTCTTGCGGTCTGACTTTCTTGTTAAATGCCCTGATCATCCGTTTTTGATACGTTTGACCATGACAGATAGCAGTGAGCCTCTTTTCGTCAATCAGATTTAATTGATCAAGTCGAGTCTGGATCCAGTCATCTTCACTCAAGTCTGCATCCTTCATTATCCGGAGAGAGGGTATCTGGACTTCAATTGGCAAGACTGCCTCCATGCCATAGACCAAGGAGAAGGGAGTTGCCCCGGTTGACGTCCTTGCTGAGGTACGGTACCTATGAAGAGCGAACGGTAACATCTCGTGCCAATCTTTATAGGTCACTGTCATCTTCTGCACAATTTTCTTGATATTTTTATTAGCTGCCTCTACAGCCCCATTCATCTTCGGCCGGTAGGGAGAAGAATTGTGGTGCTGTATCTTGAATTGTTCACAGATTTCAGTGATCATTTTGTTATTGAGATTGGTACCATTGTCCGTAATGATTCTTTCTGGGACGCCGTACCGACAGATCAAATTATGCCGGATGAAACGTGCCACGACGCTCTTGGTTACTGTGGCGTAGGAAGCTGCCTCAACCCACTTCGTGAAGTAATCGATCGCCACCAAGATGAAGCGATGCCCGTTGGATGCCGTCGGTCGGATCTCACCGATCATATCGATGCCCCACATTGCAAAAGGCCAAGGTGCCGTCAGGACATTCAAAGGAACCGGAGGGATATGCACCTTGTCAGCATAGATCTGGCATTTATGACAAGTTCGGGAGTGTTGGTAGCAATCGACTTCCATTGTGGACCAGAAATATCCTGCCCGAAGGATTTTCTTAGCCATAGTATGTCCACTGGAATGTGTCCCAAATGTACCTTCATGCAGTTCTATCATAATTTTCTCCGCTTCAGCCTTATCCACACAACGCAGCAGAGTTGAATCATGATTTCGTTTGTAGAGAATGCCGTTGCTGAGGAAAAATTTTGCAGCAAACCTCCTCATGAACTTCTTGTCATTGACAGACGCACCTTCAGGATACTCCTGAGTTTCCAAGTACCTCTTCACCTCATGATACCAGGGTTTTTCAATCGTCTTCTCAGCCTCGAGCTCGCAGCAGTATGCCGGTTCATCCAACTTCTAGATAATGATTCGGGGAGCCTCATTGTCCTATTTAACTTTGAACATTGAAGACATCGTAGCTAGGGCGTCCGCTAGCTGATTCTCCTCTCTGGGGAAGTGTTCGAAAGTTATCTCTTCAAAGTGGGGAAGCAAGGTCGACACATACTCCTTGTAGGGAATAAGATTCGGGTGTTTCGTATCCCACTCGCCTTTGATCTGATTGATCACGAGAGCGGAATCTCCGAAGACACTTAGAAATTTGATCCTTAAGTCGATTGCAGCTTGTAGACCCATGATACATGCCTCATATTCCGCCATATTGTTGGTGCAGTTGAAACATAACCGGGCAGTGAGGGGAGTATGAGTTCCTTTGGGAGATATGATTACAGCGCCGACGCCGTTACCCAAAGCATTGGATGCTCCGTCAAAATGCATAGACCATCGGGATCCTTCCTCAGGTCCTTCATCCGGTCCAGGTACTTCACAGTCAGTTACCACCATGATGTCTTCGTCCGGAAAATCAAAGTTCAATGATTGGTAATCGTCCACAGGTTGGTGTGCCAAATGATCTGCCAGTACACTTCCTTTAATTGCTTTCTGAGTTGTATACTGGATGTCATATTCTGTCAAGATCATTTGCCATCTCGCTATTCTTCCAGACAGAGCGGGCTTTTCGAATATGTACTTGATAGGATCCATCTTTGAAATCAATAAAGTAGTGTGAGTCAACATATACTGTCTCAGCCGGCGAGCAGCCCATACAAGAGCGCAGCAAGTTTTCTCAAGCAGTGAGTAACGAGACTCACAGTCGGTAAACTTTTTGCTCAAGTAATAAATAGCGTGCTCTTTTCGGCCAGACTCGTCATGCTGCCCCAGCACACACCCCATTGAATTGTCAAGTACTGTCAAGTATAGTATCAGAGGTCTTCCTTCCACCGGTGGCATAAGAATGGGTGGCTCTTGGAGATATTCCTTTATCCTTTCAAAGGCGGCCTGACATTCATCGTTCCAGCGTACTACTTGATCTTTCTTCAGCAATTTGAAGATTGGCTCACAAGTAGCAGTCAGATGTGAGATGAATCGGGCAATGTAATTCAGTCGTCCTAGGAAACCTCTGACTTCTTTCTCTGTTTTTGGAGTCGGCATTTCTTGTATGGCTTTCACCTTGGCAGGGTCCACCTGAATACCTTTATCACTTACAATGAAACCTAGCAATTTTCCGGATCTTACCCCAAAGGTGCATTTGTTGGGATTCAATCTCAGCTTGTACAACTTGAGTCGGTCAAATAACTTCCTCAGATGGTCAAGGTGCTCCTCCTCAGTTTGAGACCTTGCAATCATGTCATCAACGTATACCTCAATCTCATGATGGATCATATCATGAAATAAAGCAACCATAGCGCGTTGATAGGTTGCCCCAGCATTTTTCAATCCGAATGGCATGACCTTATAACAGAAGGTGCCCCACTGAGTCACAAAGGTAGTCTTCTCCATATCTTCTGGAGCCATCTTGATTTGATTATACCCTGAAAAACCATCCATGAAGGAGAACACCTTGTGTTGAGCAGTATTGTCGACAAGAACGTCGATGTGGGGTAAGGGGAAGTCATCCTTGGGGCTGGCCCTGTTCAAGTCCCTATAGTCGACGCACATTCTGACTTTGCCGTCCTTCTTTGGTACTGGCGCCACATTGGCAACCCACTGAGGGTAAGAAGTCACTACAAGGAAACCGGCATCAAACTGTTTCATAACCTCGGCTTTGATCTTTTCAGACATCTCTGGACGCATCCGTCGGACTTTTTGCTTTACCGGAGGGCAATCTTCCTTGGTTGGCAGGTGATGAACTACAATATCGGCGTCCAAACCAGGCATATCTTCATAGGACCAAGCAAAAATCTCCAGGTAATCCTGTAGCATCTGGATCAATCGTTGCTTCACGCTGAGCTCTAGATTGGCACCAATCTTGACCTCTTTCCTATCTGTCTCGGTACCCAGGTTAATCGTCTCCATCGGCTCTTCATGTGGTTGAATAGCTCTCTCCTCCTGGAGTAGCAGTCTTGCGAGTTCACCAGGCACCTCGCAATCATCTTCACCTTCGTCTTCGGCCAAGTTGATCGGATTTTCGAAGTCATAACTGGCGGTAGCAGAGCTGTTACCAGTGAGATCCAGGGTGGATTGAAACCTGTATAAGTGAGTGTGTGTAAATATAGCTGTTTTGCAATATGTATAACATAGAAAGAAAAAGAGCGCAAGATTTGAAATGCAACAAACGTCCAATGTTTTGATTGATGATATATGAAAATGTCATACAAAAAGCCCTCACAAATGGAGCTACGATGCCCCGGGTAGGACGCCGAGCCAACAAAGTTTTAACATATTGTTTGTTACAAATTTGGAAATCAAAAGAAATTAATTACTGTGTGACAAATGTGATAGGTGTAAAATCCTTTGCCGTCCAGTTGCTTGGTCCGTCGCTGGTAGTCGGGTAGATCCAACTGTCAAACTCTGCTTCCTCTACATCCTCCTCAATAGCATTCACCCTTGAACTGGAGATAAACACCGGAGCCTTTCTGATCTTCTCCTTGCGCACATCCCTCTGAGCCTCTGCAGTAAAGCCCAGGCCAAACTTGTCGTTCTTCTGAGTGAAGTCAGGGAGCTGACCCCAGTTTGCACAATCGCCTTTCTGAACCACAGCCCGGGCATCCCTTAGGGAAGCCATCTTCAAGGAAACATTCTTCTCGACTGTTGTTTCTGCTGCTGCTGAAATTGGATGTACCTCCTCGTAATGCTGAAAGGGGGTTTCAATAAACTCCCCGTCCATCTCAATGTATCTGAAGGAATTCAAATGGCTCACCATATACTCCTCTTCTCCTTGCACAGTGACGATCTTCCCTTTGACAGGGTACTTCAGCTTCTGGTGCAAGGTAGAGGTTACTGCCCCAGCTTTATGGATCCAAGGTCGACCCAATGGACAAGAGTACGATGGACGTATATCCATCACATAAAAAGTAGAGTCGAATACTTGAGAGCCCACACGAATAGGGATGTCAACCTCTCCATGAACCATCCTTTTTGAACCATCAAAGGCCCTGACGATGATATTGCTGGGCTTCAGTTCCAGGCCTTCATAATCCAAACGGTCTAAAGCCTTTTTCGGTAGAACATTCAAAGAAGAACCAGTATCCACCAATACATGCGCCAGAGTAGTGCCCCTGCATTCGATAGAGACATGCAGGGCATCATTGTGGTCTCTTCCCTTCGCGGTCAGGTCAGCATCTGAAAAACCCAAGCCATTGTCTGCTGTCAGATTTGCTACGCAATCAGTGAACTGGACTGCAGATGTCTCTTGTGGTACATGGGCCGTCTTGAGAAATGAGATCAAGGCCTTAGCATGGGCCTCGGAGCATAGCAATAAGGAGAGCATGGAGATCTTGGAGGGCGTATGCCCCAGCTGCTCGACAACATTGAAATCACTTTTCTTTATTATTTTCAGGATCTCCTCCATTTCTTGTTGGGAGGCCTCAGCATTTATAGGTATTGGTGCCTCCATCCGGGCAGGCTCTTCTTCAATCCCTTTGCCCCGAGCATTTGATGACTCGGCAGCAGGGGAAACAACTTGATCAGCAGTAGGAACAGGTAAACTTGTAGGTGTTATAAGGAGGGGTTTTCGAATAGCGGGCGGTGCAATGTCAGGCGAGAAGAGCCTGCCACTGCGGGTGACCTTGGCTGGACCAGTGATATCGCAGATACTGGCGCCAGCGTCGAGTTTTTGTTTGATTCCATTTACATATACGTCTGCCCCATAATGCCAGGGGACAGCTTTATCAGATACGTAGGGGAGAGGCCCCGGAACAGTAATAACCACAGGTGCAACAGTCATGATTTGAACAGGCTTCTTCGGGAGAGCCTTGATTGGATTTTTGAAGAAGGTAACCACAGAAACTTCTTTTACCGGAACCAACTGAACAGCAGACTTCTTAAACAGAATCTCCTTGCTATCCATTAGGTTTTGAATGCCTAACTTCAGCAAGGGACAACCAGATAGGGAAACAGCACAGAACAGGCAACCTTCACTGCAACCCGGAAATAAACCGGCCAGCAGTAGGTTCTTCTTGACAGTAAAAAGAGGGGTAACAACTTCATTTACCGAAACAGCATACAATTCTTCCTCAATGGCATTTACTCTATGCTGGGGCATAGGAGCAGTTACAACATTTGGTCTCTCCGGCGCTTCAAACTGAATTTCCTTTGCATCGATCAGATCTTGCACTTTGTTTCTCAAGGCCCAGCAATCATCAGTAGTGTGCCCGGGACTATCAGAATGATAAGCGCACCGGGCATTTGGGTTATACTTAGGAGACGTAGTGTTGACGACCTTAGGAGCTTCTTTGAGGGTCACCAGGTTGGCGGATAAAAGTTGGGGTAAAATTTGAGATAAGGTCATACTCAGTCGAGTATACTGCCTCTTGGGCCTTTCGCTTCTTTGTTGATTGTACTGCTGAGGAGCAGCAACAGGTTTCGAGATGACCAAAGCATTGACGGCTTGGTGACTTTCGGGCTTGATTTGTCTTCTAGGACCATAGACGACACTTGCTTCTTTCTTAAACGGCCTCTTCTCAGCGCTTGTGGAGGCAGCCTTTTGTATCTTGCCTGACCTGATGCCAGCTTCAATCCTTTCTCCCGTCAATATCAAATCTGTAAACCCAGCGGAGGAGTTACCAACCAAATGATTGAAAAACGGACCAGACAACGTCCCTAGAAACATATCAACCAGCTCCCGATCAGTCAATGGAGGCTGCACCCTGCCAGCCAAATCTCTCCATTTTTGAGCGTACTCTTTGAACCCTTCACCCGTTCCTAGAGACATACCCTGAAGTTGGGTACGCGTAGGAGCGAGATCAGAATTGTATTGGTATTGTCTGTAGAATGCGCTTGCCAAATCCTCCCAGTGTCGGATGCCAGTTCCATCCAATTGGTAGAACCATTCAAGCTGTGACCCCGAGAGGCTATCTTAGAAGAAGTGAATCCAGAGGTTCTTATCTGCCGTGTAAGGTTGGATTTTCCTTACGTACGACCTCAGATGCAGCTTTGGGCAGGAGACCCCATCATACTTGGCGAAGGCAGGCGCCTTAAACTTGTGTGGAATTACTACCCCAGAAGATAACCCCAAATCTCCGAAATCCAGCCCCGGCACATTCTGAATTTCCATGGCGCTCAAGCGGTCCTCCAATTGCTTGTATCTGTCAGCAGCAGGTGGGTATTGTTCGTCGTTGTAGTCTGTCTCGTTGTCGGAGACTGCGGGACTAGGAGCTCCTCCCCCTTGGGGACTGTTTTTCTCAGCAGAAGAAGTAGTTGGATCAGCTTCATTATGGAGTGTGTTCCCAAATCTGCGTCCGGTGTTGAACAACGCAGTCCTCTTTTTCTTCTTCTTCTTCAGGAGTAGAGTCTTCAACTCTTGCTGACCTTGGGCTAGGCTTAGGACCATCTCTTGAAATTGTGCATTTTGGGCCTGAAGGGCCTTGATTGCTTGCTCACTGGAGGAGTCTGGATTCATGATGACTGTGCACACAAACAGCGAAGAAAATTAAGCAACCTGTGAAATAGGGTACCTGCTATGCATATGGTGCGATGGAATGCGTATGTATGCAATGCATTCAAGGATTTAGAATATTCACAATTTGTTGTAGACAAAAAGAACGCACATCATATTAATAAGGAGAAATTCGTTAGTACATAAATGCCCCATGGGCCAAATATTACAAAATGACTCCTTAAGGCAAAAAAACATTGCGCATCCTCTTTGGTGCGATGTAGGTATTGAGATTCCTCTCCTCGTGCAGTAGGAGGGTGAGTTCCAGGACTTTCTTTTCACTAGCATGCAGACTGGTCTCAAGAGAATTCCGTTCTTCCTTAAGCTGGATCCAGCTCTTCTGCATCTCTTCCCAGGACGTGGGCATGTCAGGATGTTGAATGGTGTAGGACACCTCTCCTTCCAAGACTGGTTCTTTGATCACAGGGAGCATATGAGGATAAGGCATCACTAACTTCTGGGAGCGGGCTCGTACCCACTTGAGATAAGGTTCCAACGGGATGGAGTTCCTGTGCCCCAGTGTCTTGCTGTCTATCCTACTTGGCATCCTCCAAGCTCTGATAAATCTCTGACGAAGTCCCTGAGTATCGTTGTCGAACTCAAAAACTATGTTAGGAATTAACATGTCATGAGGGCCATCCCTCCGAGCATAACCAAACTGTCTCCAAGCCAGGCATGGGTTGTAAGTAATACCTCCTTTGATTCCAAATAAAGGAACATTAGGGTACTCCCCGCAACGATCAATGATAGTGACGTCTTCCCTGGACCTAGGGCACCAATGTATATCTGCATGCGTGAGAGTCATTAACCGTTGTGACCATCTCAAACCCCGCTCGTTCTTCAAAACTGATTGTGGAAGGTGCGAAATAAACCACCTTCCCAGGAGAGGAGTGCAACACATGAGGACACCCCTTCTTCTCATGGTTCGAGTGTAACATGAGTGAAGGATGTCCCCCAGCAACGTAGGTATAGGATTCCTGGTCATGAAGATCTGGATAGCACTGATATCAATAAGCTGATCTGGGTTAGGGAATAACACCAAACCATAGACAAGGAGGGCCATAACTTCTTCAAAAGCTTGTAGGTCAAGGGAGTTCCAACATTCTTGGGCCTTCTCGAACAGAAACCTGGCTAAGAACCCCTTGATACCACTTCTAACTTCCCAATGTCCCTTGAGGTCAGACGGTTGTAGGCGTAAGGCTTTAGCAATCTCTTCAAGCCTGGGTTCCTCTTCCGTACCGTTGTAGGGTAGTTGATCAAGGATAGGGACCTTCAGAAGTCGGGAGAACTCTTCCAATGTAGGCACCAATTGATAATCCGGGAAGGTGAAGCAGTGATGCAGAGGGTCAAAGAACTGGAAAAAGACTTTTATCATATCTTCCTCAATGTTGGTGTTAACCAAGCTGATGAGTCTTCCATGTCTCTCACTGAATGAAGAACCCTCGGGAATCCTGGACATAAGTTCCTTAAGATGAGGAGGGATCTTTACAAGGCTAATCTGAATTGTCTTTCTGCGAGCAGTTTCCATGTCCTATAAAACAAGAACAAAGATGAAGATTCGAAACCCTTGAAATGGTTAGTCAATGCACATGATGTTGTATGATGTTATGATTAAATACACCACAAATATTCACAAAGGCAAACATGGTAAGGCACACAAGTCACACAAGACAAACCCTTAGAGTTTAGGCCTGCATGGGGTCTGGGTATTACCCTCTTGAAGTTTGGTGGGCTCAACCTGTCCTATTAGAAGTAACCGGGTTCTAAGGGTCCCAATATCACTGGATTACTTTCATTGTTCATCGTTTCGATTTAGCCACTGAACTGGCGACCGAAATATTCCAGGAAAGCAACCCTCAATCGAGTGTAGCATCAAGTATCAACCAACCTCGGACTGCACCAAAGTCAGTTATCTCACTACCCTAAAAAGGCCAAGATGGTTCAATTAAGGTTCCTAAGGTCAGTTGATGCTTCGCGACACCACGCGGCGGCCCCGTACTCTCCTTGACTGAACTCAAGGGTTATCGGTACACACCAAAGTGCCACATCAACGTAGCAGACTGCTTCAACCATGTCGGTATACCCCGCACAGTTCCCTCACAGCCTTGTTGCTACTTTCTAAGAAGGTATCCCCAGATCCGGGTTAGGATCTATAAAACTCTGATACAAGGCCCCCAAATGTAAAAGCAAACAAGACAATCAATTGAAAACAAAAGTGAACTAAACCCTAAGGTAACCCCACTTTAAAACTTATCCCCAGCAGAGTCGCCAGTTCTGTGATACGGTGGGAGAACTGACTAGTGTTTTGCGTTCGCATTCGCACTTGTGCGGTTGAGCAAGAGTCGCCACCGAATTTTTATTTTATCCTAAAGGAAAGGTTAAAAAAGCACAGCAAAAACCTTTTGAGATATTTTGTGGGTTCGGGGGGTAGATTATGAAAAGGGAAGGTGTTAGCACCCTTTTCATCCATGGTTATCCATGGGCTCTTAGTTACTTGGTTTTTTAGATCACTTGCCTTGTTTTTCTCTTCTTCTCACTCTATAGTACAGTTGAATATTATATGACTTTACTTGTACTATCTTTTCTGAAGGGGCCCCTGTATGCTGGGAAATGATGATTAAGTCTTGCATAACACATTATTCTGCATCTTTATCTTGCTTTTTGACAGCTTTGTGTGCTGACTTTGCATTGATATCTTTTTTTTTTCAAACCCTTCTTTGACAGCTTGTGTGCTTTTGACAGCAATTGTACTTCTTGCTATCTTTGAGTAGACTTTGGCATTTGATAGGAAGTGGAATTGGATTTTTTCAGTTTGACTTGGATTTGAAATTTGAGATTTTATGCAGCTTGAACTTTGGATTTTATGCATTTGACATTTTTTATTTATGATAAAAATCTTCCCTCTTTGTGAACCGGGAGAAATCCCGTGATTTGCAGAGAGGGTCAACTGATCCCAGTCAGTGGCCCCTAATGATGAGCAAATTTTAACTGTCTCTTTTAATTTTAACTGCTTTCTGACTTCCTCTTTCTTTCTTTTTTTTTTTGCAGATAAAAAATGGAGCACCGGAATGAAGTGAAGAATGAAGAATTAGAAATAGGATAGAATTTTTATTTTCAGTTTAATTTTTGTACATTATTATTATTTTAAATACTTTGTAATAAATATTCGTATCCAAATAATAACAATTGTAACAATTATTAAATGTGAAATAAAAAATTCCATTGATATTTAATTCTCTTTCAATTCCTTTTCTTTAATTGTTTACTTGTTATTTATAGTTCCTTAAATAAAATAAAATGAAAGTTTAAATTTCAAATATTTTAATTCTTAGAACCATAAATAATCAACTAAACCTTTGATGATCAAAATAAATGAATCCGACGTATCCATTATTCAAAGCAACGCGCAGTCGAACACAAAAACTTAATCAGATGCAATCCTTTTTTTCACTGATTCTTTTGCCAAGCACTGTAATTCCACATTGCACACATCCCTTTTGACTGGTGAATTCAAACCAACTGCCTCCTTTACTGATTAAATCAAGATAACGCGAGTTTTAACCCGAATCTCGGAATAAACTGCAAAGTGCGGTAGAATTTAAATTCTTCTGAGAATATGCCCATAAAACCTTAATTCCTGATTAAATGCTAAATAACGCTCGCCTGATCAAAATTGAACCAAAAATCATCCAAACCCTAAGCCAACTGTATGAAACAAATCAGAGCTCTGAAAATCAGTAAAGAACCCTAATTTTGCTTGACTGTCAAGAAAAGTCCGTTTGTCCGATTCTTGTGCCAGTTTAAAAAGTCAGGAAATGTCTGAAGCTGAGATTGCTTGTAGAAAAATGCGAGGGCAAATTTTGGGGTACAACAATGGTCCATGGAGAGGTTGAAATTCCCATCAAGATAGGCACTGAGGTGTTTAAATCCACTTTCTATGTGATGGACATCCGTCCGTCATACTCTTGCTTGCTGGGTAGGCCTTGGATACATCATGTTGGGGCAGTCACCTCCTCCTTACATCAGATGTTGAAGTATCCTGTCAAGGGAAAGATCATTATTGTCCACGGTGAAGAGGAGTACATGATTAGCCACTTGAACTCTTTCCGATATGTGGAGGTTGAAGGGGAATTCATTGAGACGCCTTTTCAGCATTTCGAAGAAGTCCTTCCTGAGTTAACAGTAGCAAAGTTGGCAGCTGAGACACCGAGGCAGATGGCAAGGATGGCATCTCTGGAGGACGCAAGGGCCGCAATAAAGGAAGGGAAGAATTCAGCATGGGGGCAGTTACCTGACATTCCATATAAGACAGAAAAATTGGGATTAGGGTTCACAGCCGCTGGCCAGAAAGCTATGCGCCGTGCGAAGATTGAAAGGGCGCCAGTCAAAATTTCTCCCTACGGAATCAACGCCTTGGAGGGTGAAGACAAGGAGGGCAACATCGAGGAATGGATTTACCCAACTGTCAAAGGAGGATTGAGCAACTGGGAGGCGAAAGACTTTGTCCCCATCACGTTTATTCATCAGTAATTTATCTGTTAAACATTTCCTATTTGGTCTGTAATATTTACTTTCAAAGAATCCGTACACTATCTTTTCACCTCATGCCTTGCCCGGGGCATGTAGGTCCATTTGTAAGGGTTTTGATTATTTTTCATATCCATATGCCATGTTTAATGATTCATTGGACGTTTTTCATTTGATAAACTGCTTGTGTTCATTTTCTTTCCTTTTGCATTTTTGTTTAAGGATGGCTATCCCTTACACACACCCACACTCACCAATGCAGGTACCCATCAACTCCGGATTCCATGGGTGACTATTCTGTTGTATCTTTCAATAACTCTGAAGATCTGGTCAATCAAGCCGAGTATGAAGATGACGAAGGTTGTGAAGTACCGGGGGAACTAGCCAGACTTCTACAGCAAGAGGAAAGAGCCATCTTACCTCATGAAGAGTCATTGGAAACTGTCAACTTGGGAACCGAGGAAGACCGGAAGGAGGTGCAAGTGGGTGCCAATCTGGAACCAAGTGTCAAGGAGCGCCTGGTACAGTTGTTGAATGATTATGTTGAAATCTTCGCTTGGTCTTATGAAGACATGCCGGGTTTAGACACAGACATCGTGGTTCACCGTCTCCCCACAAGAGAGGATTGTCCACCGATCAAGCAAAAAGTTCGCCGAATGAGGCCTGACATGTCTGAAAAGATCAAGGCAGAAGTAATGAAGAAATTTGACGCTGGCTTTCTGGCTGTTACGTCCTATCCTCAATGGGTCGCTAACATCGTGCCAGTACCTAAGAAAGATGGCAAAGTCAGGATGTGTATGGACTACCGGGATTTGAATAGGGCCAGCCCCAAAGATGATTTTCCGCTGCCACACATTGACATTTTGATCGACAATACAGCTCAGCACAAAGTGTTTTCCTTCATGGATGGATTCTCGGGATACAATCAAATCAAAATGGCCCCCGAGGATATGGAGAAAACAACTTTTGTCACACAATGGGGCACCTTCTGTAACAAAGTGATGTCGTTCGGGCTGAAGAACGCAGGGGCAACTTATCAACGCGCCATGGTAGCTTTATTTCATGATATGATACATCATGAGATTGAAGTTTACGTAGACGATATGCTAGCTCGGTCACAAACAGAGGAAGAGCACCTTGAACATCTGGAGAAGCTGTTTTCCAGATTGAAAGAATACAAGCTCAGGCTGAATCCAAGTAAGTGCACTTTTGGAGTTAGATCTGGTAAACTCCTGGGATTCATTGTAAGCAACAAAGGCATTGAGGTCGATCCAGCAAAAGTGAAAGCCATACAAGAAATGCCTGCTCCCCGTACTGAAAAGGAGGTTAGAAGGTTCTTGGGGCGCTTGAACTATATTGCCAGATTCATCTCTCATCTGACTTCTACCTATGAGCCAATTTTCAAACTCTTGAAGAAAGATCAGGTAGTTGAATGGAACGACGGTTGTCAAGCTGCTTTTGATAGAATCAAGGAGTATTTACTAGAACCTCCTATTCTGATGCCACCCGTCGAAGGAAGACCATTGATCATGTATTTGACCGTCTTGGATAACTCAATGGGGTGTGTTTTGGGCCAGCATGACGAGTCTGGTCGAAAAGAGCATGCTATTTATTACCTTAGCAAAAAGTTTACCGATTGTGAGACTCGCTACTCACTGCTCGAGAAAACTTGCTGCGCTTTGGTATGGGCTGCTCGCCGACTAAGACAGTATATGTTGACTCATACTACCTTGTTGATTTCCAAAATGGACCCTATCAAGTATATTTTCGAAAAGCCCGCTTTATCTGGAAAGATAGCTAGATGGCAAATGATCCTAACTGAGTATGACATTCAGTACACCACCCAAAAAGCTATAAAAGGGAGTGTACTAG
Source organism: Vicia faba (assembly GCA_948472305.1). Lineage (NCBI taxonomy): Eukaryota > Viridiplantae > Streptophyta > Magnoliopsida > Fabales > Fabaceae > Vicia > Vicia faba. The sequence continues at coordinate 26,146 of CATIWC010000822.1, read as the reverse complement.
TTGACCATCTAGCTCATCAGGCTATCGAAGATTATCAACTCATGAGATTTGACTTCCCGGACGAGGACATCATGAATTTGGACAGCATTGAAGGTGACGGACCGTATGACGGACCCGAAAAGGGATCCCGATGGACCCTGTACTTTGATGGTGCTTAAAATGCACTTGGAAATGGTATCGGTGCAGTACTCATTTCTCCGGAAGGCTGTCACACACCTTTCACGGCCCGAATTTGCTTCAGCTGCACAAACAACATGGCTGAGTATGAAGCTTGCATCTTTGGTCTCAAGGCTGCTATAGACTTGGGGATCAAATCTTTGATCGTATTTGGGGACTCGGCTTTGGTCATCAGTCAAATCAAAGGAGAGTGGGATACCAAGCATCCTAATCTTATCCCATACAAAGAACATGTCCTGACATTGTTGCCTCATTTCGAGCAAATTACCTTCGAGCATTTCCCGCGAGAAGAGAATCAGCTAGCAGATGCTCTAGCCACAATGTCCTCCATGTTTAAACTCAACTGGGATAACGAGGCTCCCCAAATCACCATCGAGCGAATGGATGAACCTGCGCATTGCCACGAGATTAATACCGAAGAAGTAATGGAACAACCTTGGTTCCATGAAATTAAAAGGTATCTCGAGACTAGAGATTATCCCGAAGGAGCTTCCGTAAATGACAAGAAGTTCTTAAGGAAATTTGCTGCTAAGTTCTTCCTGAGCAACAGCATCCTTTACAAACGAAGCCATGATTGCGTGTTACTCTGATGCGTAGACAAAGCTGAAGCAGAGTTAATCATGACCGATATACACAGCGGCACATTTGGCACTCACTTGAGCGGGCATACAATGGCTAAGAAGATCCTAAGGGCAGGCTATTATTGGTCTACCATGTAAGCTGACTGCCATCAACATTCCCGTACTTGCCACAAATGTCAAGTCTACGCTGACAAAGTTCATATCCCTCCGGTTCCTCTCAATGTTCTGACTGCTCCTTGGCCATTTGCAATGTGGGGCATTGACATGATTGGAGAAATCAAGCCCACGGCTTCAAATGGACATCGCTTCATCCTGGTTGCCATTGACTATTTCACCAAATGGGTCGAAGCAGCTTCCGTCGCCTCTGTTACTAAAAATGTGGTTGCCCGCTTTATCAAGCAAAATCTCATATGTCGGTATGGTGTTCCAGACAGGATCATCACAGACAACGGTACAAATCTGAATAACACAATGATCACCGCATTGTGCAAACAGTTCAAGATTTATCATCACAATTCATCTCCCTATCGGCCGAAGATGAACGGTGCTGTTGAAGCTGCGAACAAAAACATTAAGAAGATCATTCAGAAAATGACAGTCACTTACAAAGACTGGCATGAGATGTTACTGTTTGCTCTGCATGGATACCGTACGACGGCACGTACTTCAACTAGGGCAACCCCATTTTCTTTGGTCTATGGCATGGAAGCTGTTTTGCCTATGGAAGTTCAGATTCCTTCTCTAAGGATTATGAAGGACGCAGGTTTGAATGAAGATGATTAGATGCAGACCCGACTTGATCAACTCAATCTAATCGACGAAAAGCGACTCGCTACTATATGCCATGGTCAGACGTATCAAAAACGGATGATCAAGGCCTTCAATAAGAAAGTCAGACGTCAAGTGTATCAAGTCGGAGATCTCGTAATCAAGCGGATTATCTTGCCGCAAAGTGATCCCAGGGGAAAATGGACTCCTACATATGAAGGACCATTTGTGATCAAAAGCATATTTTCTGGTGGCGCAATGATTCTGACCACCATGGACAGCGACAATTTGCCACACCCTGCGAACGCAGACATGGTCAAAAGATACTACGCATAAGATAACCCAACAAGTCGAAAACCCGAAAGGGTGGCTTGGGCAAAAATGGGCATCCCGGTGGATCGAAAACCCGAAAGGGCGGTTCAGGCAAAAATTAGGGATAAAAACAAAAAATCTGTACACCCGGCAAGTCGAAAACCCGAAAGGGCGGCTTGGGCAAAAAGGGGTTTCCCGGTGGATCGAAAACTCGAAAGGGAGATTCAGGAAAAAGTTAGGGAATTAAAGTGTATGACTATGTCTCGTCGGATCACTTCAAAGACAATCTCTTCATCAACCGGTCCCAGGCTTCTGATCAATCCAGTCATCGACAAACGAAGCATTGAATGGACAGATATTCAGAGTTGTGAAAGCTATAGCGGAATGGAATCCCATGGAATTATTTCACATAGCCATCCTTTATTTTGTATAAATCTTTCAATATTTATGACAAAATCCTCTTACTAGGATGATTGTCTCCTTTGTACAAATATGCTCATAGAAAGTCAATACAAATACTTTTCCCAGAAATTTGTGTCATTTCCTTTTCTTTTCTCTTGCACTATTTGTTTTATTTTGAGAAACGTCCAATGTTTTGTTAAATAGGCATATGCATTTGAACATAATCATTTCCTTACGAATCAAGAAAGAGGATTACTGATAGGTCAAAGGTGCAGTTGGATATCTTGATACCCTTTAAAGAAAACCCCCAAGAGATTTGGAATCCATATCCCCAGCAAACCCTGAAGCTTATCCCCTGCAGAGTACGGACGTCTCTCCCGAGTTTTATTCAAAGTTATTCCTCACAAGGGCTTATAACTGGGTTATCCTCAGCTAACTGCCACGGAAGATCGCACTCGTCAAATTTATTCTTGTCCCCAGCGGAGTTCATCAAAATTCCCCAGCAATAACTTATCAATACAATCCCCCAGAGGAACCTATCTTTGTTATCTCCAGCCAGGGAATCCTCCAGAACTCATTTCCCCTCAGAGTTTAAGTTTCAGTATCCCCAGCGAAGCCAGACTAATGAACCTTCTCCCCACAGAGTTTTAGGAGAGCAAATCTTAAGTTCCCCAGTGAAGTCGCCAGAGATACTTCCCGCCAAGCTAAAGATTCTCGGTCTTACCCCCCCAGCATGAGTCTATTAGATTGGAACTCCCCAGTAAAAGTCATCAGGAATTCCCTAGAAGATTGGTATACAACCCAAGTTCTTTATCCAGCAACAACCAGGAATTATTCTTCCCGGCAGCAGTCAAGATACTGTCATCTTCAACCATCTCGGATTCATCTATCCTTTGCAAGACAACTCTCCAGCTTACATGCGCATTCATTTACATTCATATTACATAACATACATTGTATCATGCATCATGACTAACTCCTTACCCTTTCAGGTAAGATCAGTCGAAGGACTAAAATCATTATCTTCCGAGATTCTTTCCAGGAATAGTTCAGATGTGACCCAGACATGGCAACATTTTAATGCTTATTCCAGATTTATCCAGATGCAGTTTTACACAAGCTCATCATCAGGGAACCCTACACCGGTTCTTCTTCCAAATTCAAGATTTCTGAAAACAGTTTACGGGTTCTCCAAGTAACGGATGTTAACCTATCGCTTGTTCAGTTTCTTCTCAAGACTTCTGAAAACAGTTTATGGATTCTTCCCAACAACAGATGTTAATCTATCACTTGTTCAGATGCAACCTTTGAAAACAGTTTACGGACGCTTCCCAACAACGGATGCTGCTCTATTGCTTATTCAAACTCAAGATTTCTGAAAACAGTTTACGGGTTCTCCAAGTAACGGATGTTAACCTATCGCTTGTTCAGTTACTTCTCAAGACTTCTGAAAACACTTTATGGATTCTTCCCGGCAACGGATGTTAATCTATCAACTTGTTCAGATGCAATCTTTGAAAACAGTTTATGGACGCTTCCCAACAACGGATGTTGCTCTATTGCTTATTCAACTTCAAGATTTCTGAAAACAGTTTATGGGTTCTCCAAGTAACGGATGTTAACCTATCGCTTGTTCAGTTACTTCTCAAGACTTCTGAAAACAGCTTATGGATTCTTCCCAACAACGGATGTTAATCTATCAACTTGTTCAGATGCAACTTTTGAAAACAGTTTACGGATTCCTCCCAACAACGGATGTCAATCTATTGCTTATTCAGACCCCCAGTTCAAAGATGGTCCAAAGCATGGACACCTTCCTGATACTCATTCCAGATGGCATCTTTAAGCCCATCCCCGACAAGATTCTGTCACCCCTCCATATGGCATCTCCAAGCCCATCTCCAAATGGCATCTCTAAGCCCATTCCCGCATCCATTACTTTGACGAGTGCAAATTTAAGGGCACTCTAGTGTCCAATCTCCTTTTACCCTCGAGTCACGAAAGGCAAACTTGCCAATCTAACTCTACGGATTCAAGAAGATTGAACAGGGACAACTGTTGTACACCAAAATTTGCCCTCCTATTTTCTCAACATTTCTCACCACAAAGCCCTTAAAGATCAAGATCCAGTTAGGGTTTCATCTGCTCAAGACTTCTCCTTGCACTGTTGACCCAAATTAGGGTTTGTGTTTGCACAAAGATGTTTTGACCTAAAATGCCTAAGATGACCTTCTTGCTTCATATTGAACTCCCAAGTTTATCCATATCAAGTTTCAAGTCTTGATTCCAAGTTTTGCCCAGTCAATTGGACAGTTGACCTAGAAATCAGGTGTATTGGGGAAAAAGTCAACTATGACCAATTGACAGTCAAATCTCATGAAAATTGACCCACATCAACATTATGAACTCGTATGAACCATTCGATCAAGTTTGGATCACAATTCCACAAGAAATTTGATCAGATCACCAAAAGGGCAAAATGGTCATTTTTAGGGTTTTGACTGTACAAAGGCAATTTTTGACTGTTTGACCCAACCAATGGCAAACCAAGCTCACATATGGACTCAAAGACCCCATGGATTTATCTTGACATGCTCAACAAGTTCAAAAGATCCCAAGTACACAAGATTGACAGTTGAATTTCCCAGTCAATTGATCAATTTTGATTGTATACTGAAAAGTCAAACTTTGACTTTTTGGTCAAAATCAAGAGTCAAGATTCATTTTTCATCATAACATGCCAAATCATGAAACTTGTTCACCAAGAAATCAAAATTTGCAAATTAGGGTTTAGAATGAGAATTTTTCATAGAATTTTTCTAAGTTATGAAAAACCCTAATTTTTTCCCAACTTTGCCCCACTTTCTCACCAAGATTCATTTGGATTCAAACAAAAGTCAAAACATGAAAGTTGTAGCTTGTTGCATAATCTACAACTTTGATTCACAAAGTTTTCCCAAATGAGGCTTGTATCTCAAGTTACAATTTTTTGAATAAGGGTACTAAACCATTCTTAACTTAGTGAAATTTTAACCTATTTTGGCAAGGTTTTCTACCTAACTTCAAGGCCATTTTCCATACACTTCCACTTGGAATTTCAATTTTCATTTCAAATATGGATTGTAGTACACATTCCAAGCTTTCCAAAATGTCCAAGAACTCATCAAACAACCTCATAACTTGAGAGATTCGAATTTTGCAATATGGCAAAAACTCACTTTTGAATTGGTCATGTACATGTTCATAACTTATGCCATCTTCAAGTCAGCTTGGTTTATGCTACATTACAGGCCCTTAAACCATCCAACACTTAATAATTTAATGCATGTTCATTGTGCTAAGGCTTTGTTTCATGTGTTTATGCATTACATTTTGAGTTAAGCCATTTATGGAAAAAGCAAAATGGCCATTTTTGCAAAAGCAAGCTTTATGTCAAAGTTGCAAATCCACAAGTACAGATCAAATCCAATTGGCACAAGATTATGAGCAAAACACTCTGATCAAGACAAGGTTAGCAGCATGATTAGGGGGCCTCTACTTGCCTAGAACATCAACTTGGCTTTGTTTGCTTAAGTGTTAAGAAACTTGGCATTTCACAACAAAACTCTCATCTCAGCATTAGAACACTTAAGCAATTGTTTTGTACACCTTCTAATCATCCTAACTAAGCTAGCACACGACTCCAATACCTCATATACCTCCACAAACTCAGAACCACCCTCAAACTGCTCAAATAGAGTTCTCACTGCAGTTTGAGTGCCAACTCTCATCCCTTGCATGATTTCTTGCCCAAAGCTCATCAAACACATTCCCTAGCATCAATGCAAGCTAACCAAAACCTAAAACACGACCTGTAATTCCTCTAACCAGTTCCACCATTTTCACTTTCTTATTTTGCAGTTGAAGGTCCATAGCTCGATTCAAGGTGTTTCAAAGCAAAGCAAGCATTGGAATAGCATCACCACACCTCAAGCAAGCTATACAGATCATCATCTTGCTCTGAAAGCTCCCCCATTGCCAGATAGAACTTCAACTGAACAGTTTGTGCAAAAGATCAAGGAATCAGGATGTTTGAATGGAGTTTCAGGCGCGCGTTTTTTGAACATTTTTTGTTCAGAGGTTGAAGAAGAAGTTTCATGGGCTGGGCCAGCTTTGTCTCTTCTTTTCACACCACATTTTTGGTTTCATACCCCCTGAGCCCATTATGTGTATTTTCATGATTTTTTTACCTTTCTTTTTTCATTTTGACTTATTTATTTTTTCTAATAATATTAAAAACATAAAAAATTATTTTCACACCATTTTTGCATTTTTTAGGTATTTATTTGTTTATATAGACATTTGTATATAAATATATATATACTATTATTTAGAAAAGAACTAGAAAAATAATGTAAATATATTTCATTTCTGATTTTTATTTCATTTTTTCTTTTGAAAATATTTTATGCAAAATATACTTTTTTTATAAATATTAAATATTATTATTTTTATATATATAATATATATTTAGAAATTAATACATATATATATATATATATATATATATATATATATATATATATATATATATATATATATATATATATATATATATATATATATATATATATATATATTAGTATATTTAGGTTAAAATACAAAAATACCTATATTTTTATTTTATTAATATTTGACATAAAAAAAATACTTTTTATGAATATACTTCATTTTATCTTATTTTTGTACATAATAAACAAATACTTGTATAAATTAAATAATATATATATTACTTAATAAAAATTAGGGTTTTACCCTTAAAATACAAAAACTCCAAAAAATAATACTTTTTTTATTTTATTTATTTAACATAAATAATACTTTTTTTTCATACATATAAAAACCCTTTTTGCATTTTGCATCTTTATTTTATTTTCCATTTAATTTATGCAATCAATTATCTTGTAAATATTCCAAAATTGATGTAATAGCTAGGTTTAAATTTCTTGTCTAAATATCCCCCCATTTGAACATTTGTACCCCCCTTCCCATATTGTGTTGTAATAGTGTAGGAATTTTACTTTTCGCACTTTAACGCTTTCTAAATATACCATGCTAGAATTAGGGTTTGTATGCAAATAAAAAGAACAAAATAGTTTGACTTAATTTCAAGATAAACAAGCATGAAATATGGACAACACATATCACACTTGCACCCCTATGGTATTCCACTTTGTTGCCTTCAAATAAATGGGCCATGTTGCATGTTAGGTTTCTTTGGGTAAAACAAACAATCAAATGATCATAGTCCCTCGATGACGCTTTCGAAAAGTTGCCTAAAATGATCAAGTCCCTTTCAAAAAGAAATTTCCCAAAGATACTTAGCACTATTGCAATAATGGTCTAAACGATGACCTGCGCCCGTCCCTTTCACCTCCTAATACAAGATTGTCCACCAAATGCAATGGTGGAACAAAATTGTCAAAAGGGTTAAAACATAACAAAAATCTTTGAGAACTTTATGGTAGATAGCTCTTAGGTACTTGTCAACTTGCAAAACAAAACACTTGCCTATTTTTAAACCACACTTCACAAACACTTTCAAAACAAACTTTCAAAAACCTTGAAACATCTTTTTCAAAAAGACAAACACCTTTTGTAAAACATTCGAGTAAAGAATTGTTACAAGGGTAGCCTAGACAAGGCATCTTTATCAAAACCTTTTCAAAACCACACACTAAGCACCATTTCAAACAATTGAAAACCAAGGCAAGTTGATCTAAGCAAGTACCTAAGAGCCCATGGATAACCATGTATAGAAAGGGTGCTAATACCTTCCCTTCCTATAATCTACTCCCCGAACCCAAGAAAAATCTCAAAGGTTTTTGCTGTGCTTTTTAAACCTTTCCTTAGGATAAAATAAAAAGTCGGTGGCGACTCTTGCTCAACCGAAACATTTGCGAAAACAAACGCAAAACCATAGTCAGTTCTCCCACCGTATCACAATCTCAAAAGGTTTTTCCTGTGCTTTTTAACCTTTCCTTTAGGATAAAATAAAAAGTCGGTGGCGACTCTTGCTAAACCGAACAAATGCGAATACAAACGCAAAACCTAAAGTCAGTTCTCCCACCATATCACACCTGTCCGTAGGATCCTCTTAGCCATGGTATGTCCACTGGAATGGGTTCCGAAGGTACCTTCATGTAGATCTGTCATAATCCTCTCTGCTTCGCTCTTGTCTACACACCGCAGTAAGGTGGAGTCATAATTACGTTTGTAAAGGATTCTGTGATACGGTGGGAGAACTGACTATGGTTTCGCGTTTGTTTTCGCAAATGTTTCGGTTGAGCAAGAATCGCCACCGACTTTTTATTTTATCCTAAGGAAAGGTTTAAAAAGCACAAGAAAAACCTTTGAGATTTTTCTTGGGTTCGGGGAATAGATTATAGGAAGGGAAGGTATTAGCACCCTTTCTATCCATGGTTATCCATGGGCTCTTAGGTACTTGCTTAGATCAACTTTCCTTGGTTTTCAATTGTTTGAAATGGTGCTTGGTGTGTGGTTTTGAAAATGCTTTGAAAAAGATGCCTTGTATAGGCTACCCTTGTAACAATTCTTTACTCGAATGTTTTACAAAAGGTGTTTTGTCTTTTGAAAAGATGTTCCAAGGTTTTTGAAAGTTTGTTTTGAAAGTGTTTGTGAAGTGTGGTTTGAAAATAGGTAAGTGTTTTGTTTTGCAAGTTATCAAGTACCTAAGAGCTATCTACCCTAAAGTTCTCAAAGATTTTTGTTATGTTTTAACCCTTTTGACAATTTTGTTCCACCATTGCATTTGGTGAACAATCTTGTATTAGGAGGTGAAAGGGACGGGCGCGGATCATCGTTTAGACCATAATTGCAATAGTGCTAAGTATCTTTGGGCAATTTCTCTTTGAAAGGGACTTGATCATTTTAGGCAACTTTTCGAAAGCGTCATCGAGGGACTATGATCATTTGATTGTTTGTTTTACCCAAAGAAACCTAACATGCAACATGGCCCATTTATTTGAAGGCAACAAAGTGGAATACCCTAGGGGTGCAAGTGTGATATGTGTTGTTCATTTTCATGCTTGATTGTCTTGAAATTAGGTCAAACTATTTTGTTCTTTTTATTTACATACAAACCCTAATTCTAGCATGGTATATTTAGAAAGCGTTTAAAGTGGGAAAAGTAAAATTCCTACACTATTACAACATAATATGGGAAGGGGGGTACAAATGTTCAAATGGGGGGATATTTAGACAAGAAATTTAAACCTAGCTATTACATCAATTTTGGAATATTTACAAGATAATTGATTGCATAAATTAAATGGAAAATAAAATAAAGATGCAAAATGCAAAAAGTGTTTTTATATGTATGAAAAAAAGTATTATTTATGTCAAATAAATAAAATAAAAAAAGGTATTATTTTTGGAGTTTTTGTACTTTAAGGGTAAAACCCTAATTTTTATTAAGTAATATATATATTATTTAATTTATACAAGTATTTGTTTATTATGTACAAGAATAAAATAAAATGAAGTATATTTATAAAAAGTATTTTTTTTTTGTCAAATATTAATAAAAATAAAAAATATAGGTATTTTTGTATTTTAACCTATATATATATATATATATATATATATATATATATATATATATATATATATATATATATATATATATATATATATATATATATGTGTGTATTAATTTCTAAATATGTATTATGTATATAAAAATAATAATATTTAATATTATATATAAAAAAAATATAAAAAAATATATTTTACATAAAATATTTTCAAAAGAAATAAAAAGAAATAAAAATCAGAAATAAAATATATTTACATTATTTTTTCTAGCTTTCCTAAATAATAGTATATATATATATATATATATATATATATATATATATTTATGTATAAATGATTCCTATAAACAAATAAATGCTTAAAAATAGGAAAATGGTGTAAAAAATGTTTTTTATGTTTTTAATATCATTAGCAAAAATAAATAAACCAAAATGAAAAAAGAAAAATCAAAAAATCAATAAAACACACAAATTGGGCTCAGGGGGTGTGAAACCAAAAATGTGGTGTGAAAAGGAATTCAGAAGCAAGCCCAGCCCATGAAGCTTCTTCTTCAACCTCTGAACAAAAAAATATCAAAAACGCGCGCCTGTACTTCAAATTCAAACACCTGGTTTCTTTGATCTTTTGCACAAACTTCCAACATAAGAAATGTTAAGCATTGAATCACGATTCTAAATATATAAAAAACTCATCCTAACTCTCAGAAATGAGAGAGAATTTTGACATTCCCAAATCCTGACCTAACTTTTCTGCCATATTCAAACCTTAAATTCTCACAGCTCAAGCAAAATAAATGAAAAGTAAAAGCATGTACAGGTTCAGGGACGTGAGTAGAACATTTCTTATTCACAAACTTAGAGCTAATGATGCCTAGACTAAGAGTTAGAAGTTCAAGAAAATACTTGTTCAGTTGAAGTTCAATCTGGCAATGGGAGAGCTTTCAGAGCAAGATGATGATCTGTACAGCTTGCCTGAAGTGTGGTGATGCTATTCCAATGCTTACTTTGCTTTGAGACACCTTGAATCGAGCTATGGACCTCCAACTGTAAAACAAGAAAGTGTAAATGGTGGAACTGGTTAGAGGAATTACAGGTCGTGTTTTAGGTTTTGGTTAGCTTGCATTGATGCTAGGGAATGTGTTTGATGAGCTTTGGGCAAGAAATCATGCAAGGGATGAGAGTTGGCACTCAAACTGCAGTGAGAACTCTGTTTGAGCAGTTTGAGGGTGGTTCTGAGTTTGTGGAGGTATTGGAGGTATTGGAGTCGTGTGCTAGCTTAGTTAGGATGATTAGAAGGTGTGTACAATGTTTGCTTAAGTGTTCTAATGCTGAGATCAAAGTTGTGTTATGTTATGCCACTTTTCTTCACACTTAAGCAAGCAAAGCCAAGTTGATGTTCTAGGCAAGTAGAGGCCCCCTAAACATGTTGCTAACCTTGTCTTGATCAGAGTGTTTTACTCATAATCTTGTGCCAATTGGATTTGATCTGTACCTCTTGGATTTGCATTATGACATAAAGCTTGCTTTTGCAAAAATGGCCATTTCACTTTTTCCATAAATGGCTTAATTCAACATGTAATGCACAAAATCATGAAACAAAGCCTTAGCACAATGAACATGCATTAAATTATTGAGTGTTGGATGGTTTAAGGGCCTGTAATGTAGCACAAACCAAGCTGACTTGAAAATGGCATAAGTTATGAACATGTACATGACCAATTCAAAAGTGAGTTTTAGCCATATTGCAAAATTCGAATCTCTCAAGTTATGAGGTTGTTTGATGAGTTCTTGGACATTTTGGAAAGCTTGGAATGTGTAATACAATCCATCTTTGAAATGAAAATTGAAATTCCAAGTGGAAGTGTATGGAAAATGGCCTTGAAGTTAGGTAGAAAACCTTGCCAAAATAGGTTAAAATTTCACTAAGTTAAGAATGGTTTAGTACCCTTATTCAAAAAAATTGTAACTTGAGATACAAGCCTCATTTGGGAAAACTTTGTGAATCAAAGTTGTAGATTATGCAACAAGATACAACTTTCATGTTTTGACTTTTGCTTGAATCCAAATGAATCTTGGTGAGAAAGTGGGGCAAAGTTGGGAAAAAATTAGGGTTTTTCATAACTTAGAAAAATTCTAAGTTATGAAAAATTCTCATTTCAAACCCTAATTTGCAATTTTTGATTTCTTGGTGAACAAGTTTCATGATTTGGCATGTTTTGATGAAAAATGAATCTTGACTCTTGATTTTGACCAAAAAGTCAAAGTTTGACTTTTCAGTATACAGTCAAAATTGATCAATTGACTGGGAAATTCAACTGTCAATCTTGTGTACTTGGGATCTTTTGAACTTGTTGAGCATGTCAAGATAATTCCATGGGGTCCTTGAGTCCATATGTGAGCTTGGTTTGCCATTGGTTGGGTCAAACAGTCAAAAATTGCCTTTGTGCAGTCAAAACCCTAAAAATGACCATTTTGCCCTTTTGGTGATCTGATCAAATTTCTTGTGGAATTGTGATCCAAACTTGATCAAATGGTCCATGTGAGTTCATAATGTTGATGTGGGTCAATTTCCATGAGATTTGACTGTCAATTGGTCACAGTTGACTTTTTCCCCAATACAGTTGATTTCTAGGTTAACTGTCCAATTGACTGGGCAAAATTTGGAATCAAGACTTGAAACTTGGTATGGGTAAACTTGGGAGTCCAATATTAAGCAAGAAGGTCATCTTAGGCATTTTAGGTCAAAACATCTTTGTGCAAACACAAACCCTAAATTTGGGTCAACAGTGCAAGGAGAAGTCTTGAGTAGATGAAACCCTAACTGGATCTTGATCTTCAAGGGATTTGTGGTGAAAAATCAATGAGAAATGGGAGGGAAAATTTTGGGGTACAACAGTTGCCCCTGTTCAATCTTCTTGAATCCAAAGAGTTAGATTGGCAAGTTTGCCTTTCGTGACTCGAGGGTAAAAGGAGATTGGACACTAGAGTGCCCGGGAATTTGCACTCGTCAAAGCAATGGATGCGGGAATGGGCTTAGAGATGCCATTTGGATATGGGCTTAACGATGCCATCTGGAAGAATGACAGAAACTTGTCGGGGATGGGCTTAAAGATGCCATCTGGAATGAGTATCAGGAAGGTGTCTATGCTTTGGGCCATCTTCGAACTGGGGGTCTGAACAAGCAATAGATTGACATCCGTTGTTGGGAGGAATCCGTAAACTGTTTTCAAAAAACGTATCTGAACAAGTGATAGATTAACATCCGTTGTTGGGAAGAATCCATAAACTATTTTCAGAAGTCTTGAGAAGAAACTGAACAAGCGATAGGTTAACATCCGTTACTTGGAGAACCCGTGAACTGTTTTCAGTAATCTTGAAGTTGAATAAGCAATAGAGCAGCATCCGTTGTTGGGAAGCGTCCGTAAACTGTTTTCAAAGGTTGCATCTGAACAAGTGATAGATTAACATCCGTTGTTGGGAAGAATCCATAAACTGTTTTCAGAAGTCTTGAGAAGAAACTGAACAAGCGATAGGTTAACATCCGTTACTTGGAGAACCCGTGAACTGTTTTCAGTAATCTTGAAGTTGAATAAGCAATAGAGCAGCATCCGTTGTTGGGAAGCGTCCGTAAACTATTTTCAAAGGTTGCATCTGAACAAGTGATAGATTAACATCCGTTGTTGGGAAGAATCCATAAACTGTTTTCAGAAGTCTTGGATTTGGAAGAAGAACCGGTGTAGGGTTCCCTGATGATGAGCTCGTGTAAAACTGCATCTGGATAACTCTGGAATAAGCATTAGAATGTTCCCATGTCTGGGTCACATCTGAACTAATCCTGGAAAGAACCTTGGAAGATAATGACTTTTTTAGTCTTTTTGACTGATCTTACCTGTAAAGGTAAGGAGTTAGTTATATACAATGTCATGATGCATGATACAATGTATGTTATGTAATATGAATGTAAATGAATGCGCATGTAAGCTGGAGAGCTGTCTTGCAAAGGACAGATGAATCCGAGATGGCTGAAGATGACAGTATCTTGACTGCTGCCGGGAAGAATAATTCCTGGTCATTGCTGGAGAAAAAGGAGCTTGGGTTGTATACCAATCTTCTGGGGAATTCCTGATGACTTCTACTGGGGAGTTCCAAGCTAATAGACTCATGCTGGGGATGTAAGACCGAGAATCTTCAGTTTGGTGGGAAGTATCTCTGGCGACTTCACTGGGGAACTCAAGATTTGCCCTCCTCAAAACTCTGTGGGGAGGAGGTTCATTAGTCTGGCTTCGCTGGGGATTGATAATTTGAAGTTTTAGCTCGGCTGGGGATACTGAAACTTAAATTCTGAGGGGAATTGAGTTCTGGAGGATTCTCCGGCTGGGGATAACAAAGCTAAACTCCTCTGGGGATTGTATTGATAAGTTAATGCTGGGGAATTTTGATGAACTCCGCTGGGGATAGGAATAAATCGGGCGAGCGCGATCCTCCGTGGTAATAAGCTGAGGATAACCCAGTTATAAGCCCTTGTGAGGAATAACTTTGAATAAAACTCGGGAAAGACGTCCGTACTCTGCAGGGGATAAACTTCCAGAATCTACTGGGGACAAGCTTCAGGGTTTGCTGGGGATATGGATTCCAAATCTCTTGGGGGTTTCCTTTTGAAAGGGTATCAAGATATCCAACTGTATCCTCAACCTATCGGTAATCCTCTTTCTTGATTCATAAGGAAATGATTATGTTCAAATGCATATGTCTATTTAACAAAACATTGGACGTTTCTCAAAATAAACAATTAGTGCAAAAAAAACGGAAAAGACACAAATTTCTGGGAAAAGTATTTGTATTGACTTTTTATAAGTATATTTGTACAAAGGAAACAACCATCCCAGTAAGAGGATTTTGTCGTAAATATTGAAAGATTTATAAAAAATAAAGATGGCTATGTGAAATAATTCCATGGGATTCCATTCCGCTATAGCCTTCACAACTCTGAATATATGTCCATTCAATGCTTCGTTTGCCGATGACTGGATTGATCAGAAGCCTGGAACTGGTTGATGAAAAGATTGTCTTTGAAGTGATCCGACGAGACATAGTCATACGCTTTAATTCCCTAACTTTTGCCTGAATCGCCCTTTCGGGTTTTCGATCCACCGGGAAACCCCTTTTTGCCCAAGCCGCCCTTTCGGGTTTTCAACTTGCCGGGTGTACAGATTTTTTTTGTTTTTATCCCTAATTTTTGCCTGAATCGCCCTTTCGGGTTTTCGATCCACCAGGATGCCCATTTTTGCCCAAGCCGCCCTTTTGGGTTTTCGACTTGTCGGGTTATTTTATGCGTAGTATCTTTTGACTATGTCTGTGTTCGCGGGGTGCAGCAAATTGTCGCCGTCCATGGTGGTCAGAATCATTGCACCACCAGAGAATATGCTCTTGATCACAAACGGTCCTTCATATGTAGGAGTCCATTTGCCCCTGGGATCACTTTGCGGCAAGATAATCCGCTTGATTACGAGATCTCCGACTTGATACACTTGACGTTTGACTTTCTTATTGAAGGCCTTGATCATTCGCTTTTGATACGCCTAACCATGGCATATAGCAGCGAGTCGTTTTTCGTCGATCAGATTGAGTTGATCAAGTCGGGTCTGCATCCAATCATCTTCATTCAAACCTGCATCCTTCATAATCCTTAGAGAAGGAATCTGGACTTCCATAGGCAAAACAGCTTCCATGCCATATACCAAAGAAAATGGGGTTGCCCCAGTTGAAGTACGTGCCATCGTACGGTATCCATGCAGAGCAAACGGTAACATCTCATGCCAGTCTTTGTAAGTGACTGTCATTTTCTGAATGATCTTCTTAATGTTTTTGTTCGCAGCTTCAACAGCATCGTTCATCTTCGGCCGATAGGGAGATGAATTGTGATGATAAATCTTGAACTACTTGCACAATGCAGTGATCATCGTGTTATTCAGATTTGTACCGTTGTCTGTGATGATCCTGTCTGAAACACCATACCGACATATGAGATTTTGCTTAATAAAGCGGGCAACCACATTTTTAGTAACAGAGGCGAAGGAAGCTGCTTCGACCCATTTGGTGAAATAGTCAATGGCAACCAGGATAAAGCGATGTCCGTTAGAAGTCGTGGGCTTGATCTCTCCAATCATATCAATGCCCCACATTGCAAAGGGCCACGGAGCAGTCAGAACGTTGAGAGGAACCGGAGGGATATGAACTTTATCGGCGTAGACTTGGCACTTGTGGCAAGTACGGGAATGTTGATGGCAGTCAGCTTCCATGGTAGACCAGTAATAGCCTGCCCTTAGGATCTTCTTAGCCATTGTATGCCCGCTCAAGTGAGTGCCAAATGTGCCGCTGTGTATGTCAGTCATAATCAACTCCGCTTCAGCTTTGTCTATGCATCGGAGTAATACACAATCATGGCTTCGTTTGTAAAGGATGTCGTTGCTCAGGAAGAATTTAGCAGCGAACTTCCTTAAGAACTTCTTGTCATTTACGGAAGCTCCTTCAGGATAATCTCTAGTCTCGAGATACCTTTTGATTTCATGGAACCAGGGTTGTTCCACTACTTCTTCGGTATTAATCTCATGACAATGCGCAGGTTCATCCATTCGCTCGATGGTGATTTGGGGAGCCTCGTTATCCCAGTTGAGTTTAAACATGGAGGACATTGTGGCTAGAGCATCTGCTAGCTGATTCTCTTCTCGCGGGAAATGCTCGAAGGTAATTTGCTCGAAATGAGGCAACAATGTCAAGACATGTTCTTTGTATGGGATAAGATTAGGATGCTTGGTATCCCACTCTCCTTTGATTTGACTGATAACCAAAGCCGAGTCCCCAAATACGATCAAAGATTTGATCCCCAGGTCTATAGCAGCCTTGAGACCAAAGATGCAAGCTTCGTACTCAGTCATGTTGTTTGTGCAGCTGAAGCAAAGTCGGGCCGTGAAAGGTGTGTGACAGCCTTCCGGAGAAATGAGTACTGCGCCAATACCATTTCCAAGTGCATTTGAAGCACCATCAAAGTACAGGGTCCATCGGGATCCCTTTTCGGGTCCGTCATACGGTCCGTCACCTTCAATGTTGTCCAAATTCATGATGTCCTCGTCTGGGAAGTCAAATCTCATGGGTTGATAGTCTTCGATAGCTTGATGAGCCAGATGGTCAGCTAGTACACTCCCTTTTATAGCTTTTTGGGTGGTGTACTGGATGTCATACTCAGTTAGGATCATTTGCCATCTAGCTATCCTTCCAGATAAAGCAGGCTTTTCGAAGATATACTTGATAGGATCCATTTTGGAAATCAACAAGGTAGTATGAGTCAACATATATTGCCTTAGTCGGCGAGCAGCCCATACCAAAGCGCAGCAAGATTTCTCGAGCAGTGAGTCGCGAGTCTCACAGTCGGTAAACTTTTTGCTAAGGTAATAAATAGCATGCTCTTTTCGACCAGACTCGTCATGCTGGCCCAAAACACACCCCATTGAGTTATCCAAGACGGTCAAATACATGATCAATGGTCTTCCCTCGACGGGTGGCATCAGAATAGGAGGTTCTAGCAAATACTCCTTGATTCTATCAAAAGCAGCTTGACAATCGTCGTTCCATTCAACTACCTGATCTTTCTTCAAGAGTTTGAAAATTGGCTCACAGGTAGAAGTCAGATGCGAGATGAATCTGGCAATATAGTTCAAGCGCCCCAAGAATCCTCTAACTTCCTTTTCAGTACGGGGAGCAGGCGTTTCTTGTATGGCTTTCACTTTTGCTGGATCGACCTCAATGCCTTTGTTGCTTACAATGAATCCCAGGAGTTTACCAGATCTGACTCCAAAAGTGCACTTACTTGGATTCAGCCTGAGCTTGTATTCTTTCAACCTGGCAAACAGCTTCTCCAGATGTTCAAGGTGCTCTTCCTCTGTTTGTGACCGAGCTATCATATCATCTACGTAAACTTCAATCTCATGATGTATCATATCATGAAATAAAGCTACCATGGCGCGTTGATAAGTTGCCCATAGCGTTCTTCAGTCCGAACGGCATCACCTTGTAACAGAAAGTGCCCTATTGCATGACAAAAGTTGTTTTCTCCATATCCTCGGGGGCCATTTTGATTTGATTGTAGCCCGAGAATCCATCCATGAAGGAAAACACTTTATGCTGAGCTGTATTGTCGATCAAAATGTCAATGTGTGGCAGCGGAAAATCATCTTTGGGGCTGGCCCTATTCAAATCCCGGTAGTCCACACACATCCTGACTTTGCCATCTTTCTTAGGTACTGGCACGATGTTAGCGACCCATTGAGGATAGGACGTAACAGCCAGAAAGCCAGCGTCAAATTGCTTCATTACTTCTGCCTTGATCTTTTCAGACATGTCAGGCCTCATTCGGCGAACTTTTTGCTTGATCGGTGGACAATCCTCTCTGGTGGGGAGACGGTGAACCACGATGTCTGTGTCTAAACCCGGCATGTCTTCATAAGACCAAGCGAAGATTTCAACATAATCATTCAACAACTGTACCAGGCGCTCCTTGACTCTTGGTTCCAGATTGGCACCCACTTGTACCTCCTTCCGGTCTTCCTCGATTCCCAAGTTGACAGTTTCCAATGACTCTTCATGAGGTAAGATGGCCCTTTCCTCTTGCTGTAGAAGTCTGGCTAGTTCCCCGGGTACTTCACAACCTTCGTCATCTTCATACTCGGCTTGATTGACCAGATCTTCAGAGTTATTGAAAGATACAGCAGAATAGTCACCCATGGAATCCGGAGTGGATGGGTACCTGCATTGGTGAGTGTGGGTGTGTGTAAGGGATAGCCATCCTTAAACAAAAATGCAAAAGGAAAGAAAATGAACATAAGCAGTTTATCAAATGAAAAACGTCCAATGAATCATTAAACATGGCATATGAATATGAAAAATAATCAAAACCCTTACAAATGGACCTACATGCCCCGGGCAAGGCATGAGGTGAAAAGATAGTGTGCGGATTGTTTGAAAGTAAATATTACAGACCAAATAGGAAATGTTTAACAGATAAATTACTGATGAATAAAAGTGATGGGGACAAAGTCTTTTGCCTCCCAGTTGCTCTCCTTGTCTTCATCCTCCAAAGCGTTGATTCCGTAGGGAGAAATTTTGACTGGCGCTCTTTCAATCTTCGAACGGCGCATCGCTTTCTGGCCAGCGGCTGTGAACCCTAATCCAAATTTTTCTGTCTTATGTGGAATGTCAGGTAACTGCCCCCATGCTGAATTTTTCCCTTCCTTTATCGCGGCCCTCGCGTCCTTCAGAGATGCCATCCTGGCCATCTGCCTCGGTGTCTCAGCTGCCAACTTCGCTACTGCTATTTCAGGAAGGACTTCTTCGAAATGCTGAAAAGGCGTTTCAATGAATTCCCCTTCAACCTCCACATACCGGAAAGAATTCAAGTGGCTAATCATGTACTCCTCTTCACCATGGACAGTAATGATCTTTCCCTTGACAGAGTACTTCAACATCTGATGTAAGAAGGAGGTGACTGCCCCAGCATGGTGTATCCAAGGCCTACCTAGCAGGCAAGAGTATAACGGACGGATGTCCATCACATAGAAAGTGGATTTGAACACCTCAGTGCCTATCTTGACGGGAATTTCAACCTCTCCATGGACCATTCTCTTCGAACCATCGAAAGCTCTGACAACAATATCACTCGGCTTCAATTCCAACCCTTCGCAATCTAGTCGGTCCAAGGCCTACTTAGGCAATACATTCAGCGACGAACCAGTATCGACCAAGACATGTGCGAGAGTAGTTCCTCGACACTCGACTGAAATGTGCAAAGCATCATTGTGATTTCTTCCTTTAGGAGTTAGGTCGGCATCGGAAAACCCTAATCCATTGTCCGCAGTAAGGCTAGCCACGCAATTCTGAAATTGATCTGCAGAGGTTTCCTGGGGCACATGGGCTGCCTTCAGGAATTTTATCAGGGCTTTAGCATGCGCTTCTGAGCAAAGTAGTAGTGCCAGCATGGAGATCTTTGAGGGGGTTTGCCCAAATTGTTCTACCACATCGTAATCACTTCTTTTGATTATCCTCAAAATCTCATCCATTTCTTTCTTGGAGGTTTCCGGGATGACCAAGGGTTGAGCCCTCGTCCTGACGAGCTCATCTTGGATTCCCTTACCTTTGTCAGCAGCGGTAGGAGAGACAGTACTAGGAACAACAACATCCTCAATCAAAGGGGCTCTAGCAGAGAGTTTTATTGGTGCAGGGATGACCTTGTCGGCAGATGAGGGTCCAAAGATTTCTCTTGGAGGGGCAATCTCTGGAGAAAATATTCTCCCGCTCCTGGTGATTTTGCTAGTGCCCGCAATGTTACTAATGCTG
Source organism: Vicia faba (assembly GCA_948472305.1). Lineage (NCBI taxonomy): Eukaryota > Viridiplantae > Streptophyta > Magnoliopsida > Fabales > Fabaceae > Vicia > Vicia faba. The sequence goes on along the minus strand of CATIWC010000822.1, from coordinate 5,925 downwards.
GCTTCTTCATCATCTGAACTTTCTTCAATTATTTCGATTTGTTTGATACCATGGTAGTAAACGTCACCGCCATAGTTCCATGGTATGGACTTCTCAGAAACATAGGGGATAGGCCCTGGCATTGTTATCTTCAAAGGAACAGATTTCGTAGCTGGTGTAATCTTAACAGGCTTTTTGACGGCCTTGGAAAGATTGGCGTGAATGGTTATGATTGAGACATCTTCAGTATGAACTGGAACAGCAGAAACTTTTTCAAACAAAATTTGTCGACTATCCATAAGGCCTTGGATGCCTTTCTTCAGTAACGGACAATCAAACGGCAGAGAGTAACAACAATAGCAGTCTTCTTTACATCCCGGGAAGATCCCGGCCCTTAACAGATTCAACTTAATGGTTAGCAATGGAGTAGTCAGATCATTGACATCAGCAACATACAAATCCTCTTCAATGGCATTGACATTTCGGTCGTGCTTCGGCATGGGTGCAGATATCACATTAGGCTTCTCCGGAGCGTCAAACTCTACTTCCTTCGCCTCTATCAGGTCTTGGATTTTATGCTTGAGTGCCCAACAATCATTGGTGTCGTGCCCAACACTGTCTGAATGGTAGGCGCATTTAGCATTAGCATGATAATGCGGAGAGGACGTATTCACATTCTTTGGTGCCTCCTTGATGGTGGCGAGATTCAACTTTAAAAGATGGGGAAGCACTTGCGCTGGAGTCATATTAATGTGAGTGAACTGCCGTTGTGGCTGTTCCACCCGTTGTTGATTTGGTCTGGACTGGTTATAGCGAGGCTGCTCACTTGGAGTGTTCTGAATCATTACGGCCCCCACAGTTGGCCAACGCTCCGTTTTCCCTGTTCTTCTCTGAGAATATACCACAACTGTTTCCTTCTTAAAAGGCTTCTTCTCAACACTTGCAGCAACACCCTTCTGAATCTTTCCTGACCTGATGCCAGCTTCTATTCTCTCGCCTGTTAAGATCAAATCGATAAACCCCGCGGAAGAGTTACCAATCAGATGATTGAAAAATGGCCCAGGTAGGGTTCCTAGAAACATATCAACAAGTTCACGGTCGGTTAAAGGAGGCTGCACCCTGCCAGCCAAATCCCTCCATTTTTGTGCATATTCTTTGAATCCCTCGCCTGTTCTTAACGACATACCCTGAAGTTGGGTACGAGTAGGAGCAAGGTCAGAATTATACTGGTATTGTTTGTAGAAAGCAGTGGCCAAATCTTCCCAATTTCGGACGCTGGTTCCTTCTAGCTGATAAAACCACTCCAACTGAGCTCCAGAAAGGCTGTCTTGAAAAAAATGAATCCAAAGGTTTTTATCTGCCGTATAGGGTTGGATCTTTCTCACGTAGGACCTGAGATGCATTTTTGGACAGGACAGCCCATCATACCTCACAAACACTGGCACCTTGAACTTTGGGGGAATCACAATCCCGGCAACCAAACCCAAGTCTTCAAAGTCCAAACCCGGTACTCTTTGTAGCTCCATGGCGGCCAATTTGTCTTCTAGCCCTTTGTATTTATCATCAGCTGGAGGGTATTGCTGATCAGAATAATCTTCATCCTCTTCGACCTCTTCTTCTTCCGCATCAGACTCGGAAGGTACCGCAGCTCCACCTCCTTTGTTGGTTCCTTCATCAGAGATAGGAGGAAATTCAAGCACTCTCCGAGCTTCTCCGTCAAATCTTCTCCCTAAAGTAGCCACCCCGAGTCTCTTTTTCTTATTTTTCACTGGGTCTTTGTTCCCCAATTGAGTCTTGATATCCTCCTGACCCTTAGCCAAGGTCATCAGGAGTTGTTGGAACTGTGCATTTTGAGCTTGCAGGTCTTTGACTGTTTGCTCGAGATCCATCCTACTGAAATAAACAGCAGACAGATAAGGAAACCTGGAGTGAGACCTGCTTATGCACATGATGAATGGTATGCTTATGTATGCAATGCACTCAAGGATTTAGGACATTCAAAATTGTTTCAGACAAAGAAGAACGCACGTCATATTAAAAAGAAGAAATTTGTTAGTACATAAATGCCCCATGGGCCAAATATTACAAAATAACTTCTCAAGGCAAAAAGACATTGCGCATCCTCTTTGGTGCGATGTAGGTGTTGAGGGCCTCTTGCTCATGGAGTCGGCGGGTAAGCTCTAGGACCTTCTTCTCACTGGCGTAGAAGCTAGCTTCAAAAGTATTTCGTTCCTCCTTGAGCTGAATCCAACTTTTCTGCATTTCCTCCCACGATGTAGGCATGTCTGGATGTAGGATGGTGTAGGGAACCTCTCCTTCCTTGACGGGCTCTTTAATCACAGGGAGAACATGCGGGTAAGGCATCCTCAGACTTTGGGCTCGGGCTCGTACCCACTTGAGATAAGGCTCAAGAGGGATGGAATTCTTGTGTCCCAGAGTCTTGCTATCAACCTTGTTGGGTCTTCCCCAAGCTCTGATGAATCTCTGGCGAAGTCCTTGCGCATCGTTGTCGAAGTCAAAAACTAGGTCAGGAATCAACATGTCATGAGGGCCATCCCTCCGTGCATATCCAAATTGCCTCAAAGCTAGGCAAGGGTTGTAGGTGATACCTCCTCTTATTCCAAGTAAAGGAACATTAGGAAACTCTCCACAACGATCGACGATGATGACATTTTCTCTGGACCGAGAACACCAATGTACATCAGAGTGAGTAAGAGTCATCAACCGTTGGGACCACCTTGAGCCTTGGTCATTCTTCAAGACAGGTTGTGGAAGGTGCGAAATAAACCACCTTGCAAGGAGAGGAGTACAGCACATGAGAACACCCCTCTTTCTCATTGTTCGTGTGTAAAATGAGTGAAGAATGTCCCCAAGCAATGTTGGTATTGGATTTCTGGACAAAAAGATTTTGACGACGTTGACATCTACCAATTGGTCAGGATTTGGGAACAAGACCAACCCATAGATAAGGAGTGTCACAATCTCTTCAAAGGCTTGTAGGTCCAATGAGTTCCAACATTCTTGTGCCTTCTCGAACAAGAATTTTGCTAAGAATCCTTTGACGCCACTTCTGGTTTCCCAATGCCCCTTGATGTCAGATAGTTGTAGATGTAATGCTCGAGCAACATCTTCCGGCTTTGGTTCCTTTTCCGTACCGTTGAAGGGTAGTTGATTAAGGATAGGGATTCTTAGGAGTTGAGAAAACTCCTCCAAAGTGGGCACCAACTGGTAATCGGGGAAAGTGAAACAATGGTGAAGAGGGTCAAAGAACTGAAACAGCACTTTCATCATGTCTTCCTCAATGTTGGTGTTGACTAGGCTGAGCAGTCTACCGTGTCTTTCACTGAAGGATGAATTTTCCGGAATTCTTGAGGTGAGCTCCTTGAGTTGAGGAGAGATTCTCACAAGGTTGACTTGGATGGTGTTTCTGCGAGGAATTTCCATGACCTACAAAATAGGAACAAAGATGAAGATCCAAACCCTTGAAATGGTTAGTGAATGCATATGATGTTTTATGATGTTTATGATGTATGCACAAAACATATTTACAAGCAATTCACACCAAACCCTAGTTTCAGGCTTGCATGGGATTTCATAGGTAAGTACCCTCTTGAGTGTAGTTGGCTTAAACACCTGTCCTATAAATAGTAACCGGGTTCTAAGGAGCTCAATATCATTGGATTGTTTTCATTGTTCATGGTTTTAGTTTAGTCACTTAACTGGCGACCAAAATATTCCAAGAAAACAACCCACAATGAGTGTAGTATCGAGTATCTACCAACTTCGGACTGCACCAAAGCCGGTCATCTCACTACCCCTAATAAAAGGCCAAGATGGTCAAGTAAGGTTCTAGGTCATTAGTGCTTAGTGACGTCACTCAGCGGCCCCGTACTCTCCTTGATTGAACTCAAGGGTTACCGGTACTCACAAATATGTCGCACTAATATAGTTATTGCTTCGACCGTGTCGGTATACCCCGCACAGTTTCCACAACGTATTGTTATCTATGAATGTTTCCCAAAATCCGGGTGTAGGATTGCAAACCCAAACAATAGAGCCAAAATGTAAAGCAATCAATTCAAACAATTAGTCATGCAAGAGGGTGATCTAAGCCCTAAGGTTACTCCACTTTTAAAATTTTCCCCAGCAGAGTCGCCAGTTCTGTGATACGGTGGGAGAACTGACTATGGTTTCGCGTTTGTTTTCGCAAATGTTTCGGTTGAGCAAGAGTCGCCACCGACTTTTCATTTTATCCTAAGGAAAGGTTTAAAAAGCACAACAAAAACCTTTGAGATTTTTCTTGGGTTCGGGAATAGATTATAGGAAGGGAAGGTATTAGCACCCTTTCTATCCATGGTTATCCATGGGCTCTTAGGTACTTGCTTAGATCAACTTGCCTTGGTTTTCAATTGTTTGAAATGGTGCTTGGTGTGTGGTTTTGAAAATGCTTTGAAAAAGATGCCTTGTATAGGCTACCCTTGTAACAATTCTTTACTCGAATATTTTACAAAAGGTGTTTTGTCTTTTGAAAAGATGTTCCAAGGTTTTGAAAGTTTGTTTTGAAAGTGTTTGTGAAGTGTGGTTTGAAAATAGGCAAGTGTTTTATTTTGCAAGTTGACAAGTACCTAAGAGCTATCTACCCTAAAGTTCTCAAAGATTTTTGTTATGTTTTAACCCTTTTGACAATTTTGTTCCACCATTGCATTTGGTGAACAATCTTGTATTAGGAGGTGAAAGGGACGGGCGCGGGTCATCGTTTAGACCATAATTGCAATAGTGCTAAGTATCTTTGGGCAATTTCTCTTTGAAAGGGACTTGATCATTTTAGGCAACTTTTCGAAAGCGTCATCGAGGGACTATGATCATTTGATTGTTTGTTTTACCCAAAGAAACCTAACATGCAACATGGCCCATTTATTTGAAGGCAACAAAGTGGAATACCCTAGGGGTGCAAGTGTGATATGTGTTGTTCATTTTCATGCTTGATTGTCTTGAAATTAGGTCAAACTATTTTATTCTTTTTATTTACATACAAACCCTAATTCTAGCATGGTATATTTAGAAAGCGTTTAAAGTGCGAAAAGTAAAATTCCTACACTATTACAACACAATATGGGAAGGGGGGTACAAATGTTCAAATGGGGGGATATTTAGACAAGAAATTTAAACCTAGCTATTACATCAATTTTGGAATATTTACAAGATAATTGATTGCATAAATTAAATGGAAAATAAAATAAAGATGCAAAATGCAAAAAGGGTTTTTATATGTATGAAAAAAAGTATTATTTATGTCAAATAAATAAAATAAAAAAAGGTATTATTTTTGGAGTTTTTGTACTTAAGGGTAAAACCCTAATTTTTATTAAGTAATATATATATTATTTAATTTATACAAGTATTTGTTTATTATGTACAAGAATAAAATAAAATGAAGTATATTTATAAAAAGTATTTTTTTTTATGTCAAATATTAATAAAAATAAAAAATATAGGTATTTTTGTATTTTAACCTAAATATACTAATATATATATATATATATATATATATATATATATATATATATATATATATATATATATATATATATATATATATATATATATATATATATATATATATATATATATATATATATATATATATATATATATATATATATATAATATATATATATATATATATATATATATATATATATATATATATATATATATATATATATATATATATATATATATATATATATATATATATATATATATATATATATATATATATATATATATATATATATATATTATATATATATATATATATATATATATATATATATATACATATTTAGAAATTAATACATACATATTTAGAAATTAATACATACATATATATATATATATATATATATATATATTAAATATATATATATATATATATGATATGTA